>JAIUZE010005965.1:0-82067 GCA_022085475.1 Heliosperma pusillum
TTTGATCGTTTTTGATAATATCAATTTTTTTTGTAACAAATATTTCCTATTTAAGCTACTTTTGTAAAGTAAAATAAAGTGTCATTAGTATGTAAAAGGTTTTTGTAAAGCAAAAACAAATATTAGTATCCATGTTTTCTTAAATTCATTTAGGATTGAACTTTTCCGTTCCAATGTCTTTTAATTAAATGAGTCTCTAGAGCAGGTTAGAGAGAAAGAGAAAGATTAAGGCGTCTCTTATCTTTAAAAGAAATTATTATAACCCATAGTTTATAAATGGCCATTGATTGATCCATATTTTTAAATTGCAATACATTGATCAGTATCTGTAAATATTTGTACCAAGTAATATATAAATTCGTTGAGTATGACTGATGAGTTGTGTAGATATATTGTAAATCACATATGATATTTTATATTGATTAATATTATCAAGAAGTGATAGGGACTTTTTTTTATAGATATACAAACCATATAAATAAATATTTTATAAAACAATATATGATGTTGAAATATATGAATGTTACATTTAGAAATTGGCCAAAAAAAATTTACACACTATCAATTTAAATTAATAAATATGTGATTTATGGGTGGGCCCTACCACTTTTTACAACAAAAAAAGAAGTGAAGAAAGTCTTTAAGTTTGATGACGTGGGAGTACCAAATTGCTTAAAATGTTTGTCTTTTAATAGATTTAAGATGTTAAAACGTATGACCTAATAAATGAAAGATCCTCGTATGATTATCAACTTAAGTGGACACTTTAACTCGATCTTGTTAATTATCATTAATCTCTCCTAATTTTAATTCTCAATTTTTCATGATGACACCAAATACAATATTCTCATGATCATGACGTGAATCACCATAATATGGAATACAAATTTTAATTTAAGATAAAAGTATCCGGTTTTACCTTAAGACGGATCAAATAACAGACAATTTACATATATATAAGACAAAACACAATGTTTAGATATTAGCGAAAACATGTGTTCTATTCATATAAGTGACATGTTATTTGACCTGTTTTAACTTAAGACAGATATATCTATTTTAAGAAAGACTTATTAAATATGGACACAAAGATCGCTTGGAAAATGGCACGAATAAGCTTAAAGCATGCCAAAATTCAAGAGGAAAATTCAAATTAGAAATACTCTTATGATTGAATGTATTTTATATATTTTTATAGTGGTGCACTTAGCTGTTATATTATTGCTTATTCCCTAATCAGTAATCCACCCTATATTAACTATTACCATGTTTTTTTTTGTGCTTACGGCTTAGGGATGACTTAGATAATTAACTATTAGTCGCCATTAATCCTTGTTGTATTTACAAATGTTTAAATAGTCGTCGATAAGAACCCTAAAAATTAACACAAGGAGGACGAAGAATATTAGGTTGCATTTTGTTTTATTCTTTTACTACTCTCGCGATTCTTTAAATCTTTCATTTTAGTAAGATTTAATAATCCTAATTATTCAACGGTTTCTTTTGTTTCAAGTGTGGACTCCCTTGATTGTCGTTTGATGTTTCTACTAGAAACAACTATCTCATTGTATAGTTAAAAAAAAAGGAACACGCATCTTATGAACTGAGTATTAATTGAATACTAGTTTTAAACCCGTGCATAAAATGCACGGGTCGTATTATCATAATTGCATGCATTATTATTAGAGATATAAACTAAATAGTTTAAAATTAAAAAACGTGTATTAAGTATGCTAAACGTGGAAGTAATTGGTGTAGACTCACATAAAAAAAATACCCATTTATAAAGATTACACATATATGGGTGGCCATTTACATTTAAATTCCATTATAATATTTTCATTAGTTTGTGTATTAGGTCGGTTCCCTTATTCCATGTTAGAAATACGGAGTACGATCCAAAGAATGCTATTCAGCTAAAAGCTTAGAAACGTAGTTCCTTATCTTCTTTATAGTCTATATTTAATATTAATCAGTTGAGTTTGTTGTACTAATTTCAGCCAAACACATCTGATTTTTATTACTTCGATTTGTATCCTTCATTAACTTTTTCGGTTCATATATGCATTTTTTAATTTTTTGACGTCTTAAGATTGCAAAAACTTTATAGTTTTTGGCGTCTTAATGGGTTATACACTTATACGGAGTAGGACAAAGTTTACGTACCCCATCTAATTTTGATGTTTGATGATATTATATTCATTTTTATTAATTTTTATTAATGTTGATAGCTGCTATCCATGAATTTTTTTCTACACATATTTTTATTTTTGATCAATTTCTATCTTTTAAGCATTTTTTTTACGTTTCTTATATTCATATTTTTAATATTAATAATTTATTTCTATTTTTCATTCAGTCTTTTTGTTTTACTAATTCTTATGATAAATTTTTATTTTAAATAAATAATTGGCGATTATAAATTTATGATCAAATTATTTTCTTTTTCCCTGTTATTTTTTTGTTTTATTGGAAGTAAACTGTATTTATTCAAATTACTGAATACTTAACATTTATTTTTATTATCTTAATGTCTTTTTGTTTTTTTAGTGTCTATATTAAATTGATGTACTTAATTATTATAATTATATAAGTCATAAGTCATATTATATACTAATATATTATCATATTATATAATTATATTATATATATACTTAATGAAAGTAGGATAATTGGTATAGGTAAGAGAGAGGGTAAATAAATATTATTGAAATCGTGTGGGTCCCACTGCCTAGAAAAAGGGGAGGAAAAGTGAGTTTTTTCCAGCCAATAAGAAGGCAGGAAAAAACTCAGCTTTTATATTAAGGGGTGATGGTAATTAAAAAAAATTATTTTATCATAATTGTAAATAATTAATTCTAAAATATTATTTCTTATTAGTCTTAGAGCATGTTTGGCCTACCTCTAGAAACAATTTGTACTTTTGAAAATGAGTTTTTTAGAAAGTTACTTTTTGAAAAAATAGCAAGTGTTTGGCTATCATTTTATACAAGTATTTTTCAAAATGAGTTTTTTTGCTTGAGAAAATGCACAATGAAAATATTATGATTAATGTATATCAAAATGGGTCTCTATTTATAGAGAATGAAAAAACATAAATGAAAATGTACTTATTTTATTTTTTTGAAATATTTATCAAATACAAATTTATCATTTATATATTAAAGATTACAAAAGAAGAAGTAAAAATTAGAAGCACCAAATTGGTGCTTCTACTTTTGAGCACTAAAAGTTGACTTTTGAGTTTATTAAAAATAGTTTCTAGGTTGCAAAAAATGGATGTTTGGCCATGTTTAAGTTTTTAGTGACTAAAAACACTTCAAAAAACAAGGTTAAACACATACTAAGTAAATTAAAGAAACAACTATCTCTTGTAATTAGTTTGCTCTTTGGTTATGTATATGGATCGGAACAAGTGCTTGTTATATGAGTTGAACCTCAAATCTTCATGTGACTTACTAAGATCTAACCAATTGAATGAACCACTTATATTTGTTGCTAAATTAGGTATTAAATTGTATTTTATTCTATAAAATAGATGTTATTTGTACATATATTTATAATTTAATGTATATATAATTAGAGAAATATATAAACAAAACATTATTTATTGAAAAAAATATGTATAAGACCAATTATTTTTTCATTCGTTTTACTTATATAAGTAACTAATTGAGGGAAAGAAAATCCAAAACTTGAAAATGTTATCTCATAGGGGTAGACATGTGTTAAAAAAAACTCGGTACTCTCTGTACTAAATTCCAATTCCGATCCTGGGTTCGTCACTGCGATGAATACGTAGTTTTCATATTCGGACGCATGTCATAACACTTGTAAATATCTCGACAAAAAAAACTTTTCTATCAAATTTAATAGTTAATGTCACTATGAATGAATTACCTATGTACTAATTTCATGTCAACACGAATTCATCATAACTTAACCACCTCGCTCCAATCCCACTTTATATTATTATCCTATAACCTATAACCTATAAGTCTATAACCTATTGATCCACTATCTTAGTTCACAAATTTTCATTTGTGACTGGACCCGTCGCAACTTAAGGCGGATCAATCTCTTCTCACAAAGAGCAAGTGAGGTGGTAAGTACGAGGTGAATAAAATCTCTCATTTACTCTTTGTGAAGGAATTTTAACCCGTCTTAAACTTGCGACGGGTCGTCATATCGCGAGACATGGTGATCTTAGTTAATTACCATTTTCATATGTAGTGAGTTTAATCAAAACACCATTATCCATCAAAGGATAAGCAAAAAGCATTAATTTATTCGTTAGTGACTGGCTGCTCATTGTTTTCCAAATTGCCAAAGGAAAAAAGCAAAAACGTTGAAATTGACTTAGAACGTTAAAGCGTCAAATTCTTAGCCAAACTTGGCACTAATTAAACCGTGGGTACTCACGTTATGATATTACACCAACCATAAAGTGTATTGTTGAACATAATTTCACACGCATTTTTGTGCAATTTTCCTTTAAAATTTTGTACAAGTAAATATTTGTACGTTCTTACGACGTAATACCTGCCTTAGCTTAGACAACTACAAAATAAAGGATAAAATAATTAGCCAAAAGGTACTCTTCTCTTTACTATAAAGCTATGTGCATTTCATGCATTTTCAAGCAAGCAAGACAAAATTACTAAAGATTAAGAGTCTCTAAACACACCAAATATATAGGAAGAAGCATACTAATCAAATTCGTAACTAAAAATTATTACTCGGGTCGTGTCGGCTTTTGTTAATTGTAAGAAAAAACAAGATCAAATAGAAGGAAAGATGGAGAAAACCCTAAACGTACAAGTTAAGGTGTTGTCTAGTGAAATGGTGAAGCCGTCAATTCCTACACCAAATCATCTCAAAACATTCAATATTTCTTATGTAGATCAAATTTTACCATTGGTTCCACCGTTCCTTTCGACCGGCCTAGTGTTCTACACGGCACCACCTGAATCACAACCTCCAATTGATATAGTTCGGCTTAAGGCATCTCTTTCAAAGACACTTAGTCGATTTTATCCTCTAGCGGGCCGAGTTAAGCAATCTACTATAGATTGCAATGATGAAGGCATTCCCTTTATTGAAACACATGTTGATTGCACCCTCTCTTCTTTCTTAAGTTTACCTAATACACTTGACTTCATGACGAAGTTTCTTCCCCCTAGGGAAACATTAGGCATTGTGGGCGAGTTTGTGACTGAACTCGCCCACTTAGCCATCCAAGTGAATGTTTTCACTTGTGGTGGAGTAGCCATAGGTTGGTATGATATCCATAAAATTATGGATGGCACCTCCTCGGCCACATTCTTTAGGCACTGGGCCGCCCTTGCGAGCCAGCGCTACGATGACCTCATCCAACCCGACTTTGATGCCACTGTCACTGCCTTCCCTCCATTATCTAAGGCACCCCAACTACAATGGGACAATGGGTTCAAAAATCATGTCCAAGACTCCACTACTATGGTCAAAAGCTTCATTTTTCGTAACACAGCGATAAATGACCTTAAGACTAGGGGATCTAGTGAGCTTGTCCCAAACCCTAGCCGGTACTTAGCCCTAGCCGGGTTCATTTGGAAGAATGTCATGGCTTCCAAAGAGTCCGAATTTCAGTCCAATGGGTACACGGACACGGTACTTCAAGTAACCCTAGACCTACGTCCAAGGATAAACCCGCCACTCCCACGTGGATCTATCGGTAATCTAGTCAATACCGCGGTTGCTAGGGCTGAAAACCCAACTCAGATGCAAGATCTCGTCTTAGAGATTAATGAAGCCGTTGCTAAAGTGAAAGGTGAGATTGGAGGGTACCAAGGGGAGAAAGCCGTCGAAAATGTACGTAAAAATTGGAATGAACTAATTGATATAATGTCGGACTACAAAGAAAGAGCTTACAAACTAGTAAGTTGGAGTAAACTCGGGTTTAGTGACTTGGATTTCGGGTTTGGTAAGCCGAAATGGATGGTACCAACAGATGGTATTATGTCGCCATTTCATAGGAATTTGATAATCTTGACAGATTATAAAGATAGTGAAGGTGGTGATGGAATAGAAGCATGGTTTTTCTTGGAAGAGAAAGACATGGATGTTTTGAAGTCTAATGAAGACTTTCTTGAATTTGCAATTCCAGCTTACTAACTTGCCTTCTAGTCGTAAAGTGATTGTATAATGTTGTTTGATTTGCATTAGACTTTAATCATGTTATGATTGGTCATAATCACAAACGTGAGACCATTCAATAATCTTGTGGAGTATTAATTTGTTTAATTTCAAATCAACTCATTGTTTCTTCAAGCTAAGGTTAATTTGTTATGAGCTAAAGTTTGATTTCTTTACTGATTAGTTGGTACTCTTAATATTTCAAAACAAAATGGCTAACGTCTAAAAAAATCTGATCTTGAACACCATTATGTGTTCGATCATAATAAAAAAAAAAATTGAATGCTCAGTACTTTATTTTTGTAATACGGAGTAATAATTTTGCTTAAATGGTGCTTAAAACCAAATTATTTAAGAGTATTTTCATGGAGACTATTTTTCTCCATTGGTGAGATCTTTGTATTCCATGTCATTTTCTCTATGTAAAGTTGTTAAAGGGGAATCTTATTGAGAGAAAAGACTAAAAGAGTGAAACTTGTATGTTAGACTTTTCATGCAATATTAATAATGATATTCTGACTTATAAATAGGCATACAATCTAAATAACTACTCCCTTCGTCCGGGTTAATTATTATCTTTTTTATACTAGGAAAATATTTATAAGTGATTTGACTCCCAAATAAGATTACGTAATTGTTCTTTCATGGACGCCTTTTACTCAATCATGGACTTTTTTTCATAATATTTCACTACAAGAAATCTTGTTTCAGGCGACTGTATTAAGGCGACTGATACTAGTAGTCGCCAATTTAGCGACTGAAAATATATTCGGGCGACCGAAAATAGTCGCCAAATTGGCGACTGAAACAATACTGCAAGATTATATAAAAAAACTCGGGCGACTGAAATCAGTCGCCAATTTGGCGACTGAATAAGCCATTTGGCGACTGATTTCAGTCGCCAATTTGGCGACTACCATTTCAGTCGCCAAATTGGCTATTATTCCAGCAGAACCAAAACTCACCCGCACATTTGCTTTCACCATTTTTCTTCAAAGTCAAAAAAACCCCACTACAAAGTCGCCACCACCACTACTCCACTCCCTCAACCACCACTCCGACCACCACTCCGACACTAGCTTCACCGGATCTTTGTGCTCTCCTTCTTCTTGTGTTGCTTTGTTTGTTCTAATTGGTGAAGGTATATTTGTTCTAATTTCAATCCTTCAATTAATTTAGTTTGTTTGTTTGATTTGTGATTCCTACTCGTATTTAGTTGATTTTATATGTTTATATAAACATATGTGATGATTATTAGTTTAGATGTTAAATGTTTGTTGTAATTTGAATCTTTAGATTAATTGGGGGTTTTTGATTAGTGGTAGTGTTGTTGATATTATTAGTGTTGTTAGTATTAATTTTGTTGGTATTGTTAATATTGATTTGGGTTAGTGTTGTTAGTAATGGGGTTTTGATAATTTTCATGATTTAGGTTAGTGTTGGTAGTATAGGGGTTTTGGTTAGTGTTGTTTGATTAGTTTTAGTATGTTAATAATATTAATGTTATTAGTATTATTTTGTTAGTATTGATAATTTTGATTTGTGTTAGTGTAGTTCGTATTAAGGTTTTGATAAATATGATTGTTTGTGTTAGTGTTGTTAATATTTGGGGTTTTGATTAGTGTTAGTATTTTTTGTACTTGTTGTGTTGGTTAATGTTTAGATTAAAATGAAGAGATTGGAGCGTACATGGATGTACGAAGATAGACTTGATAAGAAAAGACGTCCTACCGCTAGATTTATAAAGGGGGTTGCCGAGTTTATTGAATTTGCTAGACAACAAGACGAGTATGATTTAGTAGCAAAGAAACTTAGGTGTCCTTGTATTAAATGCAAAAACATGAGATATCTACATGACATTGAGGTTCAAGAACATCTTTATACAAACGGGTTTTGTCCAAACTACTACAATTGGATTTCTCATGGAGAATCTTATTTTTCACTTCCCGAACAATCTCAAATCCCACAAAATGAGAACCCATATAGAGATATGGTAGTTGATGTCTTTGAGTCTAATATTTTCAATAATGATCATATGTCAATGAATGAAGAAGAACCACACCCACAAGCAAAAGCCTTTTTTGATATGTTAAAGGCGAGTGAAAAACCATTATATGAAGGGAGCAAAATGTCATTGTTAGAAGCCGCCTCTAGGATAGTAACTTTAAAATGTGAGTACAATTTGCCATTTACTTGTGTTGATGACATTGCTTCTTTGATTGAGGATGTTATCCCCGGTAATAATGTCATGACCCGATCATTCTACAATACCAAAAAAGTAGTGAAAGACCTACAACTTCCGCATTACAAGATTGATGCATGTCCTGATGGATGTATGCTCTTTTGGAAGGATGATGTTTTGCTTGACGAGTGTAGTAAATGTGAAAAGACTAGATATAAGACAATTGAGGGAAGTATTGTCTTGAAGGGTAAAAAGGGAAAGAATGAAAAAAAGAGAGGTGAAAAGAGTAAGAAACCAATACCCGAAAATCCCGTAACTTACTTTCCTGTATCTCCTAGACTTCAAAGAATGTTTGCTACCAAAAACATTGTCGAGCAAATGAGATGGCACAAGGAAAATCCTCGTACTCCGGGAAAGATGTGTCATCCGAGTGATGGAGAAGAATGGAAGCGGTTTAATATGCTTTACCCCGACTTTGCTGAGCAACCCCGTAATGTGCGACTTGGCCTTTGTATGGATGATTTTGCTCCATTTGGCCAGTTTGGTAGAAAATACTCTTCTTGGCCCCGTAATGGTCACTCCATACAACTTACCACCTTGGTTATGTATGAAAAAAAAATTCATCTTCTTGTCACTGATTATTCCTGGTCCTGATAATCCAAAAATCGCCTTAGATGTTTATTTGCAACCTTTGGTGGAAGAATTGAAACAATTGTGGGAAGTAGGTGTGCAAACATATGATGTGTCTTTAAAGCAAAATTTTCAACTAAGAGCTTCATTGTTGTGGACCATTAATGATTTTCCCGCCTACGGTATGCTATCTGGATGGTCTACCGCGGGAAAAAAGGCATGTCCTTGTTGCATGTACCAAAGCAAAGCATTTTCGCTACCTTGTTCCAAAAAAGTGAGTTGGTTTGATTGTCATAGACAATTCTTACCGGAGGGGCATGCCTTTAGGAGCAACAAAAAAGCTTTCAGAAAAGGTAAAGTGGAGCGGAATCATGCTTTAGATCGACTTCCGGGGGATAAGGTGTGGGATATGGTTTGTGATTTGTCACGTACTATTGATTGTACTAATGCAGAGACGGATGAGCTGAAGAATAAGAAAATTGGTTGGTTTAAAAGAAGCATTTTTTGGGATCTTCCTTATTGCAAGACGATGTTAATTAGGCACAATTTGGATGTAATGCATATAGAAAAGAATTTCTTTGAGCAACTGATTCACACGATTATGGATGTAAAGGGAAAAACTTGTGATACTGTTAAATCACGAGAAGATTTGAAGACAATTTGTAATCGTCCCAAACTTCACATTTGTAGCGATGAGTCTAAGCCAAAATCTATTTTTACACTTGACAAAGCTCAAAGGAAGGTATTATGTGAGTGGTTAAGAAAGTTAAAATTTCCTGACGGATATGCATCCGATTTTAGTCGATGTGTTGATATGAATGAGCTAAAGTTGCAAGGCTTGAAAAGTCATGATTGTCACATCTTCATGGAACGATTATTACCTGTATCTTTGAGACATCTCCTCCCCACTCCTGTGTGGATGCAATTGTTGAGATAAGTCAATTTTTTCGAGATTTATGTTCGTCTTCAATATGTGTTGATGACATGATTCGTCTTGAGGAGCAAATACCAGAGATATTGTGTAAGTTCGAGATGATATTTCCTCCATCATTTTTTAATTCCATGGAGCATGTACCGATACATTTGCCTTACGAAGCCAAAGTTGGAGGCCCCGTCCAATATAGGTGGATGTATTCATTTGAAAGGTAAGATCACTAAATAGTAATTAAATAATAATTATTATCGTACTATCTCTTTAATTGATTTAATATTTATATACTAGTCTTAACAACTATTAATCCCATCAATTATTGAATAGGTTTCTTAATCACGTGAAAAAGAAAATTGGTAACAAAGCTCGGGTTGAAGGTTCAATATGCAATGCGTATTTAACGGAAGAGATTGCAAATTTTTGCTCTCTTTACTTTGAAAAACATATAGAAACCAAAGCAAAAAACTTGAGTGTTGATAAAGCGGATGAACTTGAGACAAGTTTACCCGAGTTTTTCCAAATGCATGATGATGAGGGTTGTTCATCAATTGGGGGAACAAGATATTTGGATGACAAAGAATATGATCGTGCTCACCTTTACGTTCTTTCTAATTGTGAGATTTTGGAATCATATGAAACGGAGTTTGTGAATGATTTCATTAAAGCACATCCTAATGTGAATAGAGATGATGTTTGGAGTAACCATGAGGATCAATTTGCAGCATGGTTTCGGAACCATGTAATTGAGTTAAATATCCAAGATGATTTGATAAGGACTTTGGCCTTTGGTCCTTCACGAATGGTTAAAATGGGAATCGTTACTCGGTCAACGGATTTAATTTCCATACATTCAACTACGGTAAGGATAAGGCTAGGTGCAATTATGGTGTTACTATTTCTTCTCTTGATGACAACGAATACTATGGTATAGTTGAGGATATCTTTGAGTTGAGCTATAATGGGCGTGAGCGTTCTTATAATACTGTCTTATTTAAGTGTGAATGAAAGGATAACTCTGTGTCCGGTATGAAAGTTCATGAACGTTATAAAATCGTCGAAGTGAATCATACCCGGACATACTCAAAGTATGATCCATTTATACTCACACATCAAGCCAATCAAGTATATTTCGCTTCTTATCCAAGCACGAAGAATGATCGAAATCAAAAGCAGTGGAGTGCAATCTTTAAGACAAAAGCACGCTCACAAGTAGATACAACTTTTTTTCAAGAAGAAATAGTATCTAGCGGGTTTATGTTGTCTCCACCTGATGAGGACATTTATGAGAATGGAAATGAAGAGGGTGAAGATTTAGAAAACGAGGATGGTGATGGTCAAGTTGACGGTGATGGTAGTAGTGATAGTGATAATGATAATGAATCAAATGGTGATGATGACGATGACGAATTTGATTATGATAATGATTAATTGGGTAAAGATATATTTATATATATTTTAATTAAGTTTTTTATGTTATTTGATGTTTTTTTATGTTATTAACAGTTTATATTTATGTTTGTTTTTTATGTTATTAATCGTTTCTAACAATTTGAATATTTGTGTAATTGTAGATGTCAGGAGGTCGAGGTAGACAACGTGGCGGCGGTTCAAACAGACGCCGTAGTACTTCTTCAGTCGACGAGGAGGAGATGGAGGTTATTGATCAGCAGAGTCTGGTGGTCGAGGAATTGACCAATGACGATGAGTCCTAGGATCAGACATCGGAGACGATCCAGTTCACCCCGGAAGGGAAGATGATACTTGATCCCGCGGGTTTTTGGTAAGACAACGACCAATGTCTTTAATTTATTATTTTATAATTATATTACATTATTTAACATAAATGCATACTATTTCATACTTTATTTTTCAGGTTTTCGTCTCAAAAGGTTGTACGCGGTTGTACTCAGAGTACAAAGATGAAGATGAACCAAGTGGTGTTAGTCTAGTGGTAGCCAGGATAAACTTTGAAGCTTGCAGAAATGCAGGAGTTGAGAGGTCCTGGGTTCGACTACCAGCTGAGTCGATGATCACTTGGCCACTGCAGCCCCCGAAGGGGGTGGCTTACAAGGTCCATGTGGTGGTGCGGGAATGCATGGGCCCGGGGGGGATTCAACCCCCTCGTCATCAAAAAAAAAAAAAAAAAAAGATGAAGATGACGGGGGTTGCTCCTACTTGTTGGACAAAGGCTACCTCTACACAAAAAGAGGAATGGTTCAATAATTTTAGGGTATATTATTTTTGTTTATATTTTCTTATATTATTATAGTTTTCAATTAATAATTTATTTTACTAATACTTACCTTTTAAATTGTAGAAAACATTTGACTGGCCGGTCGGATTAGAGTATATTGTACGTAGGGGTGTACACCGGTCCGGAACCGGACCGGACCGGACCGAACCGGACAAGACCGTAGACCGGATAACAATAATATCGCAACCCGAAGACCGGACCGGATTCCAACAAACCGGACCCGGACCGACCCTTACCAGCCGGTCTTAACCCGGACCGGACCGGATCTGCCCGGGTATAGAAATTTGCGGTTGATCACTAGCGTAAATGCGTAATGCATTGAAACTTTATAAGAAATTAAAACAAATATTCACCAACATTATATTTATATATAAAATATAGTCTAAACGGGAACAGTATTACAAACATAAATATTTATCAAAAGGAATTCTATCTCCCAAAATGTTTCTTCATCCAGCTTGAACCTCCGTTCATTCTTTTCCTCTTTGAATTCATCAATGGTAAAATGTTTCATCTTTAAGTTGTGAGTTGAGGAGAGAATGAAAGTTTAAATAGAAGGGTAAATAATGCAAAGTAGGCAATAAATGTAAATGACATAGTGATGCAAATGGGAAAATTTATATTATTATATAGAACAAAAACCAAGAGAAGGTCAAAAACCTAGTCAAAGAAAAGATATAGCCACCATGTTTGTTTTTTTATTTCCTTATTTATAATTAAATAGTAATTAATTAATAATTAATTCCCATATCCCTTTTATTGAGGCCAACTGGCAAGCATGTATCCTCAACCTCATTACCCACTGACACATAAAGTCATGCGTCCAAAATCCAAATATTCTCAACCACCGCTCATACCAATGCATATTAACTCCCTAACCGGTCTTCCGGTCCTCGTCCGGGTTTCTCCAGGTTTTGGACCGGTTCGACCGGAGACCGGCAACATCTATAATACAAGACCGGGGACCGGCCCGGATACAAATAGGTCCGGTCCGGTCTGGACCGGCCGGTCCGGGTCGGTTCGGTTCTCCGGGTCGGTCTACTTTCTGAACAGCCCTAATTGTACGTCAAAGGTACAATGAGACGTGCACTAGACGGTTAAAGGACAACATGTATAAAGTTGTCAAGAGGAAGAAGGAGCCGGAGCATATGAGAGGTATTTAATTGTTTTTGTTATTTGTATATATAGTTATAATTTAACACATTTTATCATATTTTATAATACTTATTTAACTTGTAGGTGGTGCATATGAAGATATGCTTAAATATCGTGAAACTCCAGAGTTTCAGGCTAGGTCGGCCCAAGCATCCAAAAATAAGAAAGGAGGAAAGAAAGATGGAGTGGCTGAGCCGTCACATCACGCAGGATCTCGATCTTTCCTAGACCTAGTTTTGGGTGTAACTGTGTAAGTTATAATTTCCACTTTTCCTCCATTTGAAAATTATAACTTAAATTCTTTTTATTATTAAAATCTTCTTATACAAGTCTTTAATTTCTTCTTTTAGAAGGGTAAGAAGAAAAAAGCTAACACGCCCACGGCTCCGGAGCTCTTCCTTGACACCCATTCCCGACTCCAAGACAATAGAAGATATTGGATAAAACCAAAAGATAAGGAATTATATGTAAGTTTCAAACCATTTTTGAATTTTTACAATAAGTTCATTTTTTTGAATGTTTAACAAATTTTGTACCTATTTTTAATAACAATGATTATATTTTGTAGGATTCCTTTTTGGCCGAGAAAGTTAGGCAACCCGACAAGTCCGATAACGAGATTTGGTTCGACTTGGTAAAGGGTTTCAAGAAGGGGAATGTCTACGGGATTGAGTCGGCAAAGGACGTATTTTACGAAACTCCAAGGGGAAGAATGACGTGCAGCTCAAAACAAACCTACGAGCCGGGAGTCGTGGGAAAACTCCAAGCCGCACTTAACGAAGAAAGAATAAAAAACGCGGAAAGGGATGAGGAATTAAGGATAATGAAAGAAAAATTCAAAGCTTGGGAAAGCAGGTTCGACAACTGCAACCAAGGTCCGCCTCCCTTTCGACGGGATTATGATGAAGGCAATGGAGGTGGTGGACTGCAAGCCGAACCTAATATGACCCTTGGCTTCTGATATTAGTTTATAAACTTGTGATTTATGCTCTTTTAAACTTGGTTTGTTAACGTTTAAGAAGATTTGTAAACTTGAACAATTTTCTTGATCTATATGAGGATGTTGGTTTCACATCGTGTTGTTGTAAATGTGTGACATTATGGTTGTTTTCTAGTATACTTGCAGGTATTGTATGGTAACGAAATGGCAGGATGAAAACAGAATTTTTCTTGCAATATCACAGGTTTTTTGGCGACTGAAATGTTCATTTGGCGACTACTTTCAGTCGCCAAACCCCCTGTATTTTTGCAAATTAAAAGGCCTTTTGGCGACTGAAATCAGTCGCCAAATTGGCGACTGAAATCAGTCGCCAAATTGGCGACTGAAGCCTGGAGTGGTCGCCAAATTGGCGACTGAAATCAGTCGCCAAATTGGCGATTACAATACCTATCAGTCGCCAATTTGGGCGACTGCTTTCAGTCGCCATTTCACCATTTTGGCGACGCTTTTTTCAGTTGCCAAATTTGGCGACTGAAATTAGTCGCCCGAATTTTTTTTGGCGACTAATGACTGCGACTGGTTCTTGGCGACTGATTTCAGTCGCCAAATTCATTTTAGCGACTGAAATTAGTCGCCAATATCAGTCGCCTGAATGTTGTTTTCTTGTAGTGTTTCCATACACTACCCTTTCTTTAAAAAAAAAATAGTTTTCTCTAATTTCTTTCCCTGATACATAATCAAATCCAATTCTCTCAAATATACAATTAGGAATGTCAATTATCATAGCAAACCAGAAATATTAGTTAGTATCAATATATGCATGAACTTGATTTCGATTAAATAAGAAGTTATTTCACTTTAGGGTTTTGTCTTTAACAATAACGGATGGTGATGCGGACGGGGTGGTGCCACGGTGGTATCTGGGTAGGTCGAGAGCTTGGACTAGGCAGACTAGGCAGGGAGTCGAGCATGGTGGTAGGTGTTTGGTGCGGCAGATCTCGTGGGTCGGGGCACTAAGGTCCGTGAGGAAGGGTGGCGAGTCTGGGAGGGACGAGGGGGACGAGGCGGGTTTCGCTGGCGATTATGGGCGGCGATGAGGTTAGTAGGTGGTGGTGCAGGCAGTGGTGTGGACGGTGGCTGTTAGGTGCCATGGGTGGTGGTTAGAATAAAAAAAGGGTTAATTAAGTGAGAGTTTTTTTGAAATGGTAGGGGTAAAATGGTCAAACATGTCCATGATTGAGTAAATCATGTCCATGAAAGAGCATAACCCTAAGATTATTATCTACTTGTCATCTATTAAGTATAATCATAAATAGTCCCTTACTTTTTCCTTGGTCATAATTTGTGACAAAATATAAAAGGACAACAATTAACTGGGAGGAGGGAGTAGAAGCTAAAATCTAGCATAAGTGGAGATTACACCATATTCACATTTTCTTAAAATTAACACTAATAACTAATCATGGGAATCATGGTTAATTCTTTGTTATCTATAATAGTGTCCACATGTTAGGATCAATATTAGCTAGTAATAACTAAAAAAATAGAAAACATCTCCATCAAGCATTTATGGGGCTCTAGGACCCCTCGATAATCATTTAAGGGTAAGCCCCAAAATTATTTTATATTTCTATTATTTGTAAGCATATCTACATTTAGCCAATAAAATCTCTCTTTGACTTTTAGTGACAGTTGTTTTTCCATTCCTTAATTCAGAGAACTGCCAGTTTTTTCTGGATTTAGTTTTATAAGAACCATACTATGTAATCTAGTTTGATGATAGAGAGAGAGTAATAAGATACAAGTATTGTAATTGTATTAATGATTCAATGTATACAAGTATGTTTATGATGTATATGTTATTTACTTATATTGTTGTCTATTCACGCTTACTAATAGGAGTACGAACATCTTTCCTAATCTAACTAACTAACTAACTACCTCATGTTCATAACTAACTTTATAACTAACTTCTTGATATATACTCAATATCCCCTCCTTAAGCTGGCCGGATTTGATGAAAATATCAAGCCAAGCTTGTTAGAAAATAATTTATGTTGATCAGCTCCTAAGACCTTCGTCATTATATCTTCTATCTGATACTTTTATTGAACATGTTGAGTTTTCAAAAACACTTCTTGCTGCTTATCACGAACAAAATGGCAATTAATACTAAGGTGTTTTGTTTGTTCATGAAACACTAGGTCATTAAGGGATATATGCTCAACAGCTTTATTATCACAATGAAGAGGGATTGGCTTTGGTATATGTACCCTCATGTCATGCAAAAACCTATCTACCCAGACCATCTCAGAAGATATGTATAACATTGATCTGTACTCTGAGTCAGGTGAACTCTTTCTAACAGTTGGCTGCTTCTTTGTTTTCCATGAAATCAAAGACTACCTAACTACCTCACATGTTCATAACTAACTTCTAGATATATACTCAATAAGTTTTATTAATATATAGACAAGAGTAGTTCTTTATTTAATTGTTCGTTGGATTTTTTTCAAGGAAACAAGCTATTTATCAACAATCTTTGGAACAAGTAAAAGATAAATTTTCTCTCAGAATAAATTAAACGAAAGATCCCATCAAAAAGTTGCATGCAGATAGCGATACGAGGAAGAGTCGAATTGTGAAATCATATTTTGAAATCCTTAATTTACAAGAGAATTATTGTTTTTCTTTAGTTTCATAATTAGTAGCTTGCTTTTCAGTTATGCATATTCTTTGTAATTGCCGAAAGACGTTTTACTAATAAATTGCTCTTTTCTTTCAAAAGAGAAAAAACTTCAAACAATTTTAGAGAAAAAATTAAAGTTAGCCATGAATGAAACCCAAATCATTCCAGTTCATTTTCCCTATCCCTCCCATTCATATTTCACTTATCTTTTATATTTTTAACATTAATAATTAATTCAACTTTTGTAAGCTTTGAATTTTAATTTTTAAGAATTTTTGGAAAAAAATAATAATATGCAAATCAAAGATGGAATTTAAATTTTTAATTAATCTTTTTATTTCATAAAATACACTACAATAGTAGTACAACATGAATATAAAAGATAATTTAATTAAAATTATAGTTAACAAAACTTAACTATCTTCGTCATTGTGGTCTATGGAACTCAGCATGTTCGGTTCATAAAATAAATAAAGATGGACGATACATCTTAGCAATTTACGAAGGATCAAGCCACTAACTTGTTGTGTTAAGCCCAAGGACCAAGACCGTCTCTTGTTCGAGGTCTCGGTCGTTTCGAGGACTAGCCCAACAGACTATTCCTATATGGAAAACAAGTGGGTGTAGTTAGAGCTAATCAGCAAGTGCGGGTTGGCCTGTTTAGTCCATTCCACTTGACCCGCTATTTAAGTAGGTTTGGTCATAAAATGTACAAAAATAACGGATAAACGGGTAATAGACAACAAAAATAGGAATGCTGAAATTAATGAGTGTATGGACTAAGAGATGTCCATGAGCCGGTCCGCTAGAAAAAAAAACTTGCTACTTTTATCTACATGGCAATCTTAATAAAAAAAATGTTTATAGGTATATAAACTAACTACTCCCTCCGTCCCGGTCATTTGTTTACCATTTCCATATTAGGATGTCTCATTCATTTGTTTATGTCTCTATAATAGGAAGATAATGTATGAGTAATGTAATCACCCAATGGGACTATTGTCCACTTGTCATCCATCTAGTATAACCACAAATGGTCTCATCCCATTTTCTTAATAATTGTGCCAAAACTAAAGATAAACAAATGACCGGAACGGAGGGAGTATTTTCTTACTTAACCTATGGCAAATGAAGGCGAGCTCGAGCCCCATAAAAATTTTATAAATCTACTTTATTCTTGGTAGTAGGTAGTTTATTAAGGTAGCAACAGATTTTTTTGTTCACTTTGAGCCCACGAGCATACCGGTAGGCCCATCTATTTTGATGGGCGGGCCTGAACGATCAAACTAGGCCCTTATAATGGACACTGGGAATAAAATTACGTAATTGCTCATTCATGGACGGGTTTTACTCTTTCATGGACATTTTTCCATAAGTTTTCCATGCCTTACCCTTTTCAAAAGAAAAAACTCTTTCTTCTCCCTTCTTCTAAAAATTAATCAAATCATCACCAACTACTCATTTATGAATCTTAATAGTCAAATTAAGCAATTAGTAATTTCTAAATTTAAATTCATTTCTTAATTATGCAAAAACATTTCATATAAAAGTACTTAGGATTAAATTAAATTGGGATATTTAAAATTAGGGTTTGTGAAAATTTAGATTGATGAGGAATTGGGGTGGTAAGAGAGGGGCTAATGGTGGATCAAGTTGCTTAGACGCGCGCTGGGGAGGCGGGCTGGCCTAGTGGTTGTGTCGTGCACGGTGGCTGGGTTTGATGGTGATCGTGGGGTTGAGGGAGGAAGGCGGAGGTCGGGTGGTAGTCGTGGGGGCCGGAGGCTACGCAGGAGAAGGAAGGGGCAGCCGAATCTTGGGAGGCTGGGTCGGCTGGTCGTGGGTATGGTCGGCACCAACGGCGGCGCGGAGGAGGTGACAGTGTGGGTTGTGCATGGTGGCTGTCGGAGGGTGGTGGTTGACTGGTGGTAGTTGGAGGAGGGAGTAAATTGAGATAGATTGAAATTACAACACACTAAATGACATTAATTAAATGAAAGGGGTATAATGGTCTTTTTTGTCCATGATTGAGTAAATCATGTCCATGAAAGAGCAATACCCTAAAATTAAGCGCGTAAGACAATATTTTCAAGTGTAACTGCGTCCATGTCCGGCCCAAACCCGCTAATTGAATAAATGAATAATGATCACCTCGGGTAGTGTAAGTCAACATACACATACAAACTAGCCCTTTTGCCGCTTAAAAAAGGCGCTTCAAGAAATCTCTGCTCTGACATTACCAGTAACAATGGTTCGCGGTTCAACCCTAATTGCATCATTCGATTACTAAGGTGATTAATTACGAGTACTAATTACGTTCTCTCTGTTCTTTATCATTTAATTGCGTCCAAATTTTTGTATTTTTCTATCGACGAAATTCCTTGATTGTTCGTAATAATTTGAATAGTATTGATTTACCTTTTATGTTTTCCAAATTCTAGTTCGGAATTTCATTTGTCTTTCTTATGAATTGTATGTGTTCGTTATGGAAGGTAATATTTATAATTTGATGAAGTATTATATTTGTAATTGATTAATTAAAATTGTAATTGTGTAGATATTTTGATCGTAGGATTTGTGAAAACGAAATATGAAGATGTCATCTGCAGTTTATTTGATTAGGTTTGTACCTCGTTAATACTGTACTGCATTTTTGTGATTTAATTTTGAATTGAATTGAGTTGTCGACGATTAATCAGTTATTTTAAATCACAATTTTGTTGCTGTGGATATAACTTTTGATGATTTTAATGTCGGAACATCAAAGTATATTCTGATACATTAATCTGTCTGTTGTTGCTTCCCCATGAAATATCGCATACACAAGAAACTACGATCTTGTTGTTGTTGTTGTTGATATTAATAGAATATAACTATAATATATGGGCTTCAACTATCACCTTAAGGTTTTGGTTGAGATGATTCATCTATCATGGTATCAGAGCCAGAGTGACCGAATGTCACGTGTTCAAACCCTGACAGCCCCCAATATTCTCACAAACTCACCAAGTGGAAAAACCCGCACATGGTATGGGGGGCGTGTGCACTAACCAACCACTCTTCAAGCCCAATGGGCATTCGAACATGTCTATTTTGTGAGAGTGAAGTCTCTGATTTTCCGGTAATGTTAGGATGTCGTACATGAATACACACGCTATTTGAAGTGTAGAAGTAACATAGTTGTTGACTATCAGAACTTTTTCCAAATTTCTAAACCTTTTTTTACAAATTTTGATGATGATGTGAATGGTAGCCATTAAGTGAATTATTAGAGGAAGGGGAAGTAGCAATGGAGCTAGCTACATTGTTACTGCTGTGTAATATAGATTAAGTCGCACAAATATCAACAAATGTTGAAATATTGATTTTTTTTCAAAGCCTTATGAATCGGAAAATAACGAAATGACAAGCTGGAATTGCATTTTTGTACCATGACTAGTGAGAAAGAGATTCTCTAAGCATCTTTTGTCATCACGCGATTTTAGATTTTTGGCTGTATGATGAAGTGGTGGTGGTCGTCAGCTAGGTGTAGCCTCGCTAGGGGAGCAAGTTGTGTATGGGAACGGTGATTGAAAATACGACAATTGACAAATAAAGTCATGGTTGCAGGCTTGTAGCTCACTTGTTTCAGCGAGATCTTAAGTGGATCGGTTTACCTCATATGTGATCTAAATGGGAACCCATTAGATGATATGGATTATGAGACTGTTTATCAAGACTCAACAGTAAGAATTGCTATAATCCTTATAGAATTGCCTACAAGCCCTTGGCCTCCTTTCATGGTCTACACTTTGTTTAAATAAGTAATTGTCCCACTAGGACCGTAGATTCTGGGCTTTAATTATGCTAATGTCTGGTCTCGAGTGATAAAAAAATCACAGGCTATATCAACAATTTCATTATATAGCAGTATCTAAAAAGCTTGGCAAATAGCTTCTTGCCATTTCTGACCTCCCTAGATGTGAGCCTTGGCAAGGCACATAGTTACCGACTTACCGTTTGGGGGTAAAAGGTTTTCTGTTGAGTAGCTTTCATTCTCTGATGTGTCAATGTGCTACGGAGTACTCCGTATCGTTTAGATTGACTATCTATAAAAGGGCATGATTTCTAGAACAAGGATTTCATTCTTTTTTAATGCTATACAAAATTAGGACCACCACAACCATAATATGTCAATAGCAAATCGAGAGCTCATTAATCATGACAATAACTCAACTAGGATGGGTAGTTTTTATAGCTAGTTTGGTAAACAAAATTCGTATTCTCTGGTGGAAATGGTTACATACAGAGAATGATACAGAGCCAAAGTGTCTCTTATTCCTGTGTATTAAGAGCAGTAGGACTAAGCCTCAGTTTTTTTTACTGTATTCTGTGGCAAAGCCTCATACACTGACATGGAATTTCATCTATGTCACAGTGTTTCGTTGGCCTGTTTTCTATCCAAAATTTGCACCTGTCTCCGGTGCAGTCTTTGCTTGTTTCACCGGAAGAGACTGTGACATAGTTGCTTCACCATTCCCTTCTGTGTCCGTTTACTCTTTTCTTAGTCATTAATATGTCAGATTAATTCTACATGAGCGACATGTTTTCTGAGCAAGTAATAGTTTGTTGCAAATCCGCAAATCCGCAATCCAATTTCAAGAAGCTCTGAAGGTTGTGCAAGTCAACTTATTATGGCCTGTGCTACATAGACACTGCTAGGTATGCGTGCCTGGTGTCAGGCACTTCTATTTTATGAAAACAACAGTGTTTTGGCCCTAAATGAAGTGTCTTACGGTCGTACCCATGTCCAAGTGTCGAGTTAGGACACGATTACGTTATATGTGTCATTATTAAGATTGAGGCTAAAAGTTTGATCTCACAGAGGTTCATGCTCATTATCCCATTTAATTTTAGCATATTTTACTTCTTGCAAAGATACATTTTCGCCAAGTCAACTCATGACAGACAGATGATGCTAGCAGTTGCAGAAATCTGGTAGAACACTAGGATAACTTTGCCAAGGCCGTCGTATATCAGGGAGTCCTGATCTTGGAGCAGGATCAAAACTTTGTACTATGGCTAGTGCACTACGATATCACGATGCTAAATGCCGGTTGAAACTTTTTCTCTGAAACCTGTTTGATTCACGGGGAGTTCTAATCTAGGGGCTGGACCGCAACTTTGTACGATGGTTAGTACAATGGCGCATATATGATATTGAGACCTCCTCAAAATGGGGTATGATAACCTCCAAAGCCTTTATAACTCTGTACTAGGGATAATATCGCAGAATACATTAGTCTGATCCTTCACACTGCTGAATAACTGCAGCTTGTTTCAGGCCTGCGAATATGTCAGCAGAAATAGATGAAATAGTAAGTAACTGGTGTTGACACATGACACTGCTACACTGTTACACCAGAAGCTGCAGTGGGGAATCTTGTGTGGGATAAGGAGCTGGATCAGATGTATGTTGATTCTTCCTCTTATCTGTCCTGGAGTTTTGTGGGATATTTGTGTAATTCACGAGGTACGAAAGAGATAGGAGATGGCTAACACAACCATCTTAATCAGAAAATCAGAAAATCTGCACAAACTGTTGCGAATATTCCTAGCATTTTTTTTGCGTATATTTTTTCTGAGTTATTGAGAAATTTGTTAGCAAAATAAGAGGAGAGTGAGAACCATCTTCTTTTCTCGGCATATGAAATAAAGTCCAGAGACTGATTTATCTTGAATCCTAGCTTGCCTCTCAGAAGAGCGGCTCCCTCAATCATGATAGGTTGATAGAAACCTTCAACAGGCATATCTGCTATCGGTTTCACTATCAAATAGAACTCAAGTGAGGATATTATTTTGCTTCGTTAGAACTTTGGTCTGTTATTGTTGCTTAATTAGCTGCCATTATGAGAAGAGATTGAAAAAAATTGCAAATTTGAAGCTTATGAAAATGATTTCAGAAAGAGCTAATCTATTAGGTGTAGTTGTCGACTCCTGTAAGAATTCCGTGTCCGTGGGTCGGCACGACTCAGCAGTTAATTCCTCCTTGACTAATTCTTAATTTAAAAATATGTGCAAGCTACATGAGCTGGAAGAAGGGGCTGTCTCTGTGGGTTGGCAGTGAAGTTCTGGAGTAAAATAGTTACCAAGATCAATTTTTTTTGTGTCTTCTGCTGATTTTAATTCTGCTGCGTTTTTTCCGTGTCTTGTGGTTTGTTACTTTGTTAGTATATAGTTACATTTTTGCCCGAGTTAGATTGATTTTGCTGATAGTTTTTCGAGAGTGCTTCATATCGGATGATTTTGCTATATCATTCCTTCTTCAGGAACTGGCTCTCTTTAGACATTGGTTCCAACTTATGAGAATTCAGTTTGATGGTGTAGATTTAAGGGAGAGCATAATGAGACACATGAGAATGACATATGGACCTGGATAACTTTAAAGATCTTGAATGATAAATGACACATTGACACACAATGATAGTTTAATCAACATTTCAACTGGCGAATTACCGACTTTTTAACACTTGTTGCTTGTCTATATGATTAGTTTACTATCCAGAAATCTAATTGTCACTGACTTCTGCCTTGATCTAATCATTTTTTCTTTCTTTTCTCAGATAATGGAAGCCACTTGAACCTCTGATCAGGTAGGTAATCCTTTTACAACATCATATTTCATTTATATTTTATCAACTTTTTCTCATACTTCTATAACTGTTTGAAAGCTCCATTTCGATAACTATCAAAATGTAGGTTGGGTTCTTTAATACATCATCAAGCTCAAGCTCTTATCCATATCCAATGTTTATTAATGAACTAACATATTAATAAACTCACGTTGTTTTAGAATAATTAAGTTCTGTTTATGGATAGTGTTCCAATAATTATCCATGGACCTAATGCAATCTCTGGAAGCACAGCTTTGGATAAAGTATTTTTGGCAGTGTTAGTTTGCTTTCTTATAATGCTCTTTGAAATTGGCAATTAGTTAAAGGTGAAGTATTATTCATCATTTTTTTGTGAACATGGATGTTTACATCACCCAGTTTTCTTCCTTATTAAGCATCTATAATCAGCTGACGTACCAACAAACTATGACCATCAAAAAATAAAATAATTTTATTTTGTAATGCATGGACATGCAATCTAACTTCCCCACTTCCTGGCCCCAGTAAGTTGCTCAGCCCAATTGTGCTGAAATGATTGACCCGTACAATATTCCAAGACCAAGGGAGCTACAGGCTACTTATTTTATAGGTTGTTAGGTGTACCCACTTGGCCACTATTGCAAGAGTTGCTTATTACAGCTCTAATTACCAGTCTCTGCTGATTAAATTCTTGGTGGTGGTAACTAGTATGTGCTCAACTACAACATTAGCCCAGTGTGTTAATGGCTTCCGCAAATTGCGTGGGGGTGGGGTGGGGGTAGACCTGGCAAATGGGTCAAACGGGTCGGGTTTGGGTCGGGTCGATATGGGTCGGGTCATCTCGGGTTTGCTCAATCTTTCGGGTCGGGTCGGGTCGGGTCGGGTCGGGTCGGGTCGCTTTCGGGTTTGGGTCAGTTTCGGGTTTGGGTCACTTCGGGTCTGGGCCATTTCGGGTATGGGTCATTTTGGGTCGGGTTATTTTAGATTCATATCCGATTTATTTAGGCCATTTTCACGTCAAATTGATTAAGTTAGTTTTCGAGTCAAGCCCGTGTCGAGGCAAACTGGCACGGGTCGACTTGGACCAAGCCGAGCTTGAGCTGCACGTGGGTCGTCTCGTCTCATTATCACCCCTAATCACAATAAATTGGGTCATTTAGGATCATTTCAAATCGGGTCGTGTGTAGGTCGGTGGTTTCGGGTCGGGTTATTTTGGGTCGGGTCTCTTTCGGGTCATTCAAGGTTCGGGTCGGGTCTGGGTCGGGTCGGGTCAATTCGGGTTTCGGGTCATCTTCGGGTCAGGCAATTCCGGGTCACTTTCGGGTCTCGGGTCAGCCTTATCGGGTCGGGTTATTCGGGTCGGGTCAGTTTTGCCAGGTCTAGGTGGGGGTACGTAGCCTTACCTTTGTGTTAACAAACACTAGGCCTTGTTCTTTTAGACTTAATTTTGCTGAACTAAACTTATAGGAGCCTAATTATTTCCGTACTAAACTTATAGAAAAATGGGTGTGAATTGAACTCCAAACTAAACTTATACGAGCTGAATTGAAATTATAGTAGTTTAACTTTTCTGAACTAAACTTATAAAAGTTGAACTGGACTTAAAGAGGATGACTTCAAGTCCAAAAGAACATGACTAAAGAGTCTGATTCCGAATAACCCAAGATGAAAATCGCATCGAGAATTGCATTAAAGGACTGATACTTCACAATAGAAAGAAGTACAACCGCTTTAGTAACTTATTTTGACTTATTCCATCATAATACAAAACCAAAGAATATATTTTACAAAATTAAAATCCTATATATGTGAATTGCTTACTCGATGATAAAATTTCCATATTATACACGAGTAATTATAGAGTAATATATTTGACAATGATTCTAGGATAACTACCCCTTTGATGGGATGAGGTTCAGGGCTATTTTCACACTAGCTTCTTGAAGTTTCACTGATTTCAATTTGGTAATTGGAGATTCGAAGTTTTGACACTTTGATGACTTGAAGTGTAATATTATGGATTATTACCGAAATGAGTTAAGTAATGTTTGATTGTTTAGATATATGAAATTGTAAGTAACATCTTGAATCTTGCCTGGTGAACCTCCATTGTGCGTATTCATATCTTTTCACACTATCTGGTGATAATTTAGCACAAATATATTTTGAGGGAATTGTTGGATACGAAGCTTTATTTGAAGGGAAACAAACTTTTGTTTGGTTTGTTAGACCATCCCCAAGCAAGAGTCACACTAACTAGGTCACCATCCATTTTTAATCTTAATCACCCCATAACTATCTTGACCCATTTACACCCTCCCAAGCAGAAAGTCATGACCTAGGTCACCAATTCAATCATTTTTCACTTTTCAACCTTTTCAATCATTTAATTTCCCACATTCTCTACCCTACTCAAACCAAACAACCAATCGGAAAGTGCCACCTACAAGGTCACCAAGGTTATGGGGTGACCTCCTTGAGGTCATGGGATGACCTCCAAGAGGTCATGGGTCACCAAAGGTCATGCTAATTATGGTGTTAATTTGTGTTTAAAGTGACCCAACAAGGTCATGACCCCCCTCATGACCTTGCTTGGGGATGGTCTTAGCAAACTTTAGGTGAAAGAATTTGGAGAGGTGGGAAAATTAATCTCTCTATCTCCTTGAATTCCCTCCTACAAGCCAAATTTAAAATTCTTCCAACATAGAAAAGATTTATCTGAAGGGAAAATGCGCTCGCTTTTCTCCCTCTCTATGTGTCCAAACACACCATAATAGATGGATATAGGGAATGGAGGATGAACTTAATAAGAAGTGTCTAAATTTCTCTATGTTCTGCTATGTTTCCTACATGTAATTTTATCACACTTCACTTGTTTGGTTAACAGTTGCATTACATGCTTGAATTTGTGCAGCATTATGTTATACTTTCTCTATTCAACTCCACTCTACCACTTTCATTTTTGCACACTATTCCTGAGTCGACATCTAATTGCAATGTTCTCTCAATATATAAGTGAATATATATTCATGTGTGATCTTATTTGATTCGTCTTTACGAGTACATTATTAATATCCAACTTTTATAATTTTTGCAAACACGTAGCTAACGATATTTACCGCGTAAAACACGTCTCGGCAAACGTGAAAATTTTTTTTGGTAGAGTGGAGTTGAATGGAGGAAGTAGATCTTAAGCGGCATGGCATAATCTTATGATTTCATCGAAATCGATAATTCATGCAAAGCAATTCTATAAACCTTTGATATGAACATATCTTGAAAGTTGAAACTGCAGGATCTATGTTATTTGTCCAAACTTATATGTGTACCTCACTGCTGAGTGGAAAATAATTTAATATGCAGCTGCTGAAAGTTCACAAGCAAAATTCATATCAGGCTGTGGTTTCTTAGGTATGCCTTTCCCAAACTTGTTTATGAGAAATTATAGATTACATGCCTTTGATTTTCTTAGTTGAATATAAAATGCATACTTTAACGGATACACTTATGGTTTATTTTAATTCATATTTATAAATTATAATGTCCTAATAGTCAGATCTACTCATCTCCCAGCAACCAGATAAGGGATTTAACTTCTTCTCGGAACTAGAGTACTAAACATGATTTGTTATAATCTTGATGCCAATCATTTTCGTTAACTTTATTTCTAGTTATACCTCTTAACATTTTCCCGTTACTTTTTTTACAAGGCAGACAACATTCATAATATTTGTGGTCATAGGAGTTATATTTATTTTCCACTTAAATTTCGATCCCGTCTCTTTGCTTCTTCAGAGCAGTGAAGCTAAATATAGTAAAAATGATCTCTCACCTAGATAATGCTGAAAAGGATACCATAGGCGTGCACCGTTTATGTCCTCTTACAGACAAACTACGTAGTAATATAACCATTTCCCATTTAGAAGACTTAAAAACAGCATAATGTGAGTGAAATTGCCACACACCAGTCATCGAAATTTGCAGATGTTTTCAGTAATTCTGATGTTGCAATCACCTTTGAAATTCATAATGCAATGACAAGTTATTCTTGCTAGACCAATGTGTGTCATACCTCGTGAAACTAAAGGATGAGGGTTAGATAGAGAAAGAACAAGTTGCAGTAATGTACTGGTCAAAAAGGAAACCTAGTGGGTGGCTTTCTTTGGTGCCAGTATAAGCTCAATGTCCTCCTCTTCCTTAAAGTTTGCTTTGTGGAGTTAAATATTTGGAGGGAAAGAGCTATATCAAGAGCCGACTCTTTAGGTACATTTAAGGCCAAGTGAAGGTGATGTAAGCCTGCAAGGTAACCTCATTATTTTTCTTTCATTGCTGCCTTTACATTCTACAGGCTTTCACCGATTCGACCAATCACGTATTTTGTATGTTAGATTAGGTAAGAGGCCAATGACGTAATATTCGGGAGAAGGACATGAGCTGCAAAAGCACTTGAAAAATGTAGTGTACGATTGGTCGGATTATACTTTAATACACAATGGAAATATCTTTAGCTTATAAACGGAATAAAATACTGTAGTACAGGACAGAACTTGACATTTTTCTGCCGTTGCAAAATGGACCTATATAATTATATAGACAATGGCACATTTAGCAGGAAGAGATTACGGCAGATTACATATGCACACTTTTCAAATCAGTGTTGGTGAGAATGACACCTTTTTGCTGTTAGGCAACTTCTTTTCGGTTTTGTAGGTCTTTAATGGTTGTTGTCTTGTTGAAGACCACTGGACTTGTAACTTCATGTTAGAAACCATATGACTAGCACATGAATACATCTTCTTTGTGCAAACAAAGCATGTTTCTGTGAGAGTGGGGTAAGGGCAGGGTATTAGAATCTCAATCGAGATTTCACCACAAAAATTGTCTTTGTGCTTGATCTTTGCCAGTGTGCCATTAATGCAACTATTAACAACCCCGTAAATGTGATCGTGATAACCTTTTTAATTTGGTGGTGATGCATTGTACGAGCCTAGATTTCAATACCATGGATAAGGGGCAATTCGAACATATACAACCTTTCCCCTACAATAATAAAGAAGCTATGTTAAAGCTTAAAGGATGAAAGGATAATTCAGAGGGTGTTATATTTTCATCTTTGAGTGCGTTACTTTATTAATGAAATATCGATAATTAGTAGGAGTTTCCTTTGCTCGTAACAAACTTTCTAATTATCATTGTCGGTTGTCCATTAATGAACTTCCTAATTTAACTCTTTCCTCTTTTATATTTATTTATAGTCACTATAGTTTCAAGCTTTTATCTTCGTCCACATATTTTTATGTTCTTTTTATTATTGTGCACGTCAAATTAGGAAGTCTAATAGTAGACGACTAGACGGAGTACTTATTATGGGATCTACAACTGGAGATGACCTGCCGTTTCTTTTAACGATTGCATTGTACACCTGAAAGCAAGATCTGCAGTACAAGGCTATGGGGTAGGCTTTGATTCCAATAATTCATCTCTAATTGTTTTTTAAGTTCCATTCCGTGTGCACTAGCTGTTATGTGGACCTCAAATATATGTAGAATTCTCCCAGTCTGTATGCCACAATTTCGTATAGTAAATATATTCGCTGGTACTAGTTTAAGTACACTTTCTTATTATGTTAAACATCTGCAGGATGTAAATGCAAGGTTCCTGCATCTCTACTTTTGTCTCTTTGGCTTGCTGAGCGCACATTACGATTAGCCTCCTTCGGACACTCTAAGGTTATTAGCTTGCCCCTTTTGTGCACTGATCTGTTACTTAGGCTGTCTTTTTTTATTAACTTTGGGTTAAATTCTGCATCAGATGTAGGGGACCATTTTAATTTTTTATATTAGGACTTACTGTAAGATGTAGGGTTCCATTTCTTAAATCAGTTAGTTATTTGTATTTGTTTAACTGCACTAGTGGTGGTTAGTTGGGATCTTTAGTTTTGATGTTTTTAATTTGTTTGGCAGATTAAATATTTTCGGATACAAAGGCGTGAGTCGCTATCTATGTTATTGACGCTCGAGATTCGGTCAGACTCGGTCACTCAGGTATGAATTCGAATGTGAAACTTGGTTATTATGGTAATTTTGTTTTTTAGATTTTGGCTTAAAATGAAGTGTTTAAGCATCGTGTGTTGAGCATCTTGATGTGTCTGACTCGGACATGGGAACTGACTTACTCCGTAATAGACAAATTAAAGTTCGTGGGGGTTAAGTTTATATCATAGCTTAAGGAATTTGTTCTTTTATTAAATAATATTTCAAGTGAAATGCTGATTTCATGCAAAACTTTCCGGTTTGTTACACTAACCAATCTAATTAAAAATCAGTTGACATACATTACGTCACAGAGCATACAAAAAAGCTTCTATCCATTGTTAGTACAATTAAGACTTTTATATTAAAAAATGTTATACCTGAACTACTGAACATATAAGTCAACTAATAATGAAGTAAGAAATTCATTGAAGGGTTGTGTCCTTTTTTCATTTGTTGAGTTTACAAAGCCAAATAGATCGCACTAGAACTTGTAATTCTTTCAGATATTTTCAATTCAAGGTTTTTTTTGGTAGATACAAAAAAAATAATTTGATCATCTTTTGTCATGGTTCTGAATAGTTGTATACTTATATGGGTCCCTTCATGATAAACAAAAACAAAGTCTTTGTTTCGGAATTTTAGGCTCAGCTAACTTGAGTCATCATCCTAAGTCATTTAGGAACGAGCCTGAAAATGTGACTTGATAACGTACCCCTTTTCCTCCAATCATCTGTTTACCGCAAATGTTTGGATGGATGAAGGTACTCCGTAACTTAAGACTAACCGCCGTCATATTTGCAACCAATGTTACCATACTTTTGCGTAGTTTTGTACCACCCTTATCTCGGTCCACCACATTACAACCTTGCTCTTTTAGACTTAATTCAAGCTTTCAGCTTAGTTCTGTTCAATCTAGGTCCTACGAGTTTAATTCAGTTCAGTTGGGGTATCATAAGTTCAATTCAATTCATATAAGGTTCTAGTATAAGCTTACGTTTAGCTCATTTAGAAAGTTTCACTCCAAAAGAACAATAGAGTGATTACTTTTAATCAAATATGTATTCCCACCAATGAGACATAGAGATCTGATTGCCTGCCATTTAAGTATTGACAGCCCTCGTGTAGTTCCTGCATGTAGTGGTTCGATGTGGCTGTAGTCGTTTACTCGTTTGAAAAATTAGGATGAAAGCCTGTAAAACTCTCATTTCACTTGATGAAACATACTACAAAGTTCAAGTATGTTTTCCAAAACTCAAGCTAACAGGACATTTTCTAGTAAAAACAAGTCGTGATATTTGTCATTTCTCTCTTCCTTGCTCTTCTTCACTTCATTACCTAATCAATGTCCAAGATTCAATCTAAGGAAAATATGCCCCCTCTTCGCTACCTAATTTATTCTGGACCGTCGGTTTGCTAGAGGACTCTCCATCTCCTTGTTTGTCAATCTCTTCTAGATGTATCTCTTCTAGATGTATGAAGATGAGTCAATCTTTACAACAATGCACATGGTATAAAGTGAAAGAAAGGTATGACATAGTACAAAAATACTTGGCGCCGATATTTGTATACTTATTAAGTATAGCAGCTACTATTTCCGCAGACAAGTTGGGGTTATAGGAGTAGTAGTTTTCTACTCTGGGAAAGCCAAGCTCGTAGTATCCAGGAAAATCTGCAAGTAGGAATACTGTCTCTGGGGCTTTTCAGTACTTTATATTTAGGTCAGTTGGCTTCCACCATACCACATGGTCTCGGCTATAATACAATAGTGGGCGTACCTTCACATTTGTTTACCCATGTTCCCTTTCTTTCAATTATTATTGAAATTAAGGTTGTAGCCAAGGATCTCTTGAGGATAGAGCTTTAAAATGGAAACAAATAAGCAATAACAACAACATAAGAGTCTTAATTCCAAAATGAATAGGGTCGGCTGACATGAATCATTCTTTAAAAATGCTATGGGTGATCACATTCCTCATAATACGAAAAAAAAATAGGAAAAAGAGAAATGATAACACATTTTTCTTTTATTAAAACTTAGAATTTAGATCAAAAATACAAATTAATAACAGTAGTTTTGAAAATAGAGGTAAATATAGGAAAGTAAAATTTAAAGTAACTAAACACCTTTTTCATAAGAGCCTTAATTCCAAAATGAATAGGGTCGGCTGACATGAATCATTCTTTAAAAATGCCATGGGTGATCACATTCCTCATAATACGAAAAAAAATAGGAAAAAGAGAAATGATAACACATTTTTCTTTTATTAAAACTTAGAATTTAGATCAAAAATACAAATTAATAACAGTAGTTTTGAAAATAGAGGTAAATATAGGAAAGTAAAATTTAAAGTAACTAAACACCTTTTTCATTCCGTCGTGTGAATCCCAATTTCGCGATATTGTTTGCCCCTTGCCAATATGTACAAAGCTCACAATTTGAATCACCTCCGGATCGTTCTTTCTTCTTTACAAAGCTCGTCATTTGGTTTTTCTTTTGCAAATTCTTACGCTTCTTTTGAATATTTCTATTCGAAAATATACAAATATGATTACAAAGTTAGAGAGTGAAGAGAGAGTACAATTATACTAGGAGTAGTCTTTGACTCTTTGTACGAAGTATCTAATTATACAAATGTATTTTACGCCACATTTATTTAGTCGTCTAACAGAGTAAGAAGCCTTACGTACTTAAGTACTATTCCATCTATTCATATCCAAACACAGCTGTTATAACAGATTCGAGAAAGAACAAATAAAGAACAATAAAGACGATAACACACATATTTACGTGGTTTGTTAGCTACGTCCACAGGGCAGAAGGGGGAGAGTTTTATTAATGTTGAGGAGTATTACAGAGTTTTCAGATTCAGAGTTCAGATTGTTATGATAGCATAACTGCTAAGGTTAGGCTTAGAGAGTTTATATACTACTCTCTAAGACCTAATACATAAAACCTAGAAAGGTCCAAAATATACCATAGGCCCAAAACAGAATCCTAGCCCAAACAGATTAACGGATACCGTTTAGGTTGCCCCCGAGCCCCCACCAGGGGTGAAACCCCTGGACCCCGACTCGCTGACCGGTCAGCGAGACCCCCGCATTGTCACTCGAAGTGGCAACTAAACTGATTCAATGCATTATTCCAATAACAGCATTTGCTGAGCTAAGAGAAACTTCACAGTTTGTTGTAATGTACAAGAAAAAATATAGTAATGCCTGATTTTATTTTATTCGTCGAAGAGTATAATAAGAATATCAAATTTTTATATATTTTTTATAATTTAAATTTAAACTAAAGATATTTACGATACAAATTGTACCATCTACAAAAGATAAATGGTGTGGTTTGGAGCTAGGTAGCACCAAAACGGACACGGACACGGACACGACACGGACACGTGATACGGCATCTCGTGAAATTTAGGACACGGGACACGGCATTTAAATTTAATAAAAAATATATTTTATAGTTATAAATAACATACAATTTTATTTTTGTATTAGTATTTGATATTAAAAGTAAATAATTGAGTGTAAAACTTGACTTTAACTATAATTTATTCTCATTTTTCACCCAAAGTCATCTTCTAATCAGTTTTCCCACCCAAACTCATCTTCTAATCAACCTCTTCTAGTCTTTCAATCTCACATTCCTTATTTATAGGTGTCCGTGTGTCCGTGTGTCCGACACGGTGTCCGACACGGGATGGCTGGTTAGGAGAAGTGTCCGTGCTACCTAGGTTTGGAGTTGAGTGGAGGGAGTGGATGGAGGGAGGGAGTAGAGGGAAGATAGAGCTATAGTGTATAGACTAGCGATAATTATGTAATTGCACCACCGACTTTTGAATTGATGTCTTACTAAATACAAGTAGTGTATTATTTCTTCCTTTACATTTGGAGTTTAGAGCCTTCACGTAGATGAGCAATTAATCAGAAAGGTGTTTGATGCTAACCAACGTCACCAACCTATATAAACAAATATATAGCCTTTATAGCCCGATGTTAACCTGAACCAACTTTGCAAATTGAAATGCGTTCCGAGTTAGAGCGCGTCTCATACTTTATTACGAAAAACCTAATTAATTCAGGCACATAAAAACACACTGCTTCATTATTAAACTACTTCAGTGGAATTCGTCAGCTTATTTATAGTTAAAAACTCCTACAGAAAGGTTTAGCTTAGCATCAAACTTGTTTTGTGTTGGATTAAATAGAATCTAAAGTAGGTCATGTAAAGTCCACTGGAGATGCCTAGCCATGTTATACTATGTTGTGATGTTGTCCTATGAGTGTATGGATGATATTGGATGTACTCTGAATCTATGTTTTTATTTTTTCGGTTTTAGTCATGCAAATAGAATATTTAATTATCCGATCGTATGAAAGCAAAAAACTTGCCATTTGATGTAAATTACTGATGTCATTAGTTGAATTGATTATTTGGTTAGTTCCACACTTCCACACCAGCCAATATATTAGGATTAGGATTAGCTTGGTTCTGCCTCATGCTTTTGATTCTCATGCTTTTGATTTGAAACTAAGACCATGTTCTTGCCATGTTCAGTCAGGAGTTGCGTGTGTTTGCCCACGCCTAAACTAGACCTTACAAACGGCCACTCAATTCAGATGAGTGTGTAGTAATTTTGGATATGCTTGCCTCCGAAGTTGGGCCAGGTCGACATTTGGGTATGTTTTAAGGATTTGGCCTATTATTGAGTATTTTGGGTTGTGCATGTTTGGGATGATATGCTTGTAGTCGAGTATGATCAGGTCCACTCGTGTTTAGGATCCTAAGCGGTCTTCGCGCTAATATGTTTAGGTACGTGGTATGAGTCTGGTTAGTTCAGGTCAAGTCAAATTTAGTATGCTTCTAACATTCAAAACTCTTGCAAAATTCCGGTACAATGTCAAGGCCTGATTTGATTCCATGACCCAATTCCCATACCCTTACATAATTGTTAGGAAAATTGAAATGTTCGAGAAAAATAATATACGTCTAACAACCTAATGGACAAAATAATACATTCGACCTTAACAACGAGATTTAGTCACGTAGAAACATTGCCACACTTTAAAAGCTCCGTTCTACCTAGGTCATTTGTCTTTCTTTCCACCTAATAACTTTTATAGAGTGTTGGATGATCCTACATAAAATAATCGCATAAAAATATAATTTCTGCATTCCAATCATTCCTATACATTTATGGAATATATTTGGGTTATATTTTAATCAAATATATAAAATTGATTGGAATGTATGGCGTGGAGGGAATATAAGAAATCAGGATAGCTTGATTTTGAATTTTCTGATACAACTTTCTTTTCCCGCTCTTGGATCGACGGTTTCAATGTTCTTCTGGCCTCCTGAATGGCTCCCCCATTATGAGGTAACTAAAACAACGTTTCATAGGCATATTGATTTTGAAATTTGATTTCATAGGAAACAGAGTGGAGTAATCACTATCAGAAAATCTTTTTCCATGGTCTTTTCTTTGTTTGGTTTCGGTTGGAAATGGGCAATGAAAGGTTAGTATTAGCCTAAGACACCTTTGAACACTATCTGCTCTGTCCCATTCATTTCTTTTACTGCACTAATTAGTCATCCAAGATAAATAGATAATCATGAATAAAAACCAACACATCTACACCACAAAAACCTTATTCCTACTATTACTGATTCTTAAGGCCGTACTATAACATAATACACGAGAGTATATTCTTTGTTCCCCAATGTTGATTTTCATTTCATTTTTTTTTAGGTCTCATTTCAGACGATCAATTGCGCCTGAAGCCTTCAGACGGGTCATATCTGACCCGTTTTATGGTCAGATGTAAATGATCACATTCCTGGGTAAAAATGTGTTATTTACATATGACCATAGAATGGTCACATACAACGCGTCTGAAAGACGAAAATGGCTGTCTTACATGAGAATTTGCCCAATTTTTTAGTATGTTTTTCTATGAGTGTATTGTAGACTAAGTTATTGTATAATTCAAGTGGTCTCAAAAGCTCTATTAGCCACATTTCCATACCCTCTCTTTCTTACGTTATAAAACTTTATGAGTGCCTTTTAGGATCTATAAATACTCAACATCTACTTCTCCCTTCTCATATTCATTCTCATCACTCTTCTTACTTGCTTCAAACAAACAACATAAACCAAACCCTACTCATTCTTAAACCATTCCTTTTATTTTGTACAACATGTCGACGGTTGTTTATCAAAACTTGCACCATTGTTACGACTCCAATAACTTTGTCGAGTCGAGACAGCTTAGCCTAAAACTCAATGCACCAAAATCCCAAACTTTTGCTAACTCTTTTGTTGAGGATGTTAGCTCGAAACCCGAAAATGAACCGTACAATAAATGCTCATATTCTAACATGTTTGGTTGGAGTGGCATTGAAACTCCATCAAAACAAGAAGAGCCTGTATATATCCACCCTCTAGTTAAGAATTCATCATCTAAGCTTAGTCAAAAGAGCTTGGAAATGTGTACTGAAAGCTTAGGTTGCGAAACCGGTACATGTATAATGGATAACAGTGTCTTCTTCCAGTCCACTATCACAAATGAAGTGAGAAAATCGCGACCAAAGTTTGTGACGAATAAGAATAATACACACGTAAAACTTCCACTTCCACCTCCATTGACTACTATCACCGGTCCGAACTCTATTCGAGTCGAACCTGTCCGTGAGAATGGTCGTCTAGTGATTAAGGCCGTCTCTACCCCTACAAAACGGCCTTGTTTACAAGCGGAGAGAAGTAATGGTCGGCTTAGGTTGTCATTGGTCAGGGATTACCCCTCTAGTGATAACTGTGAAACTTCAAATTACAATGACTCTAAAGTTTGTATAAGAAACAACCACGATAACAACAACAACAACAACAACAACGACAACGACAACAACGAAGAGGGAACCATGGAGGGTGTTTCTACGAAACGGTCGGAGGTAACGGGAATTGAAGATGATGTAGGTTTGGGTGAAAATATGAAAGATGTTAAAATAATGTTAGGAGTAAAAACGGAGCTAGTAAAAATCCAATTACCAAGCAGGTGTAAGGAAAGAGGACAAGGGAACAAGAGATTAGTTAATTGGGAGCCTTTTTGGGTGGCCACTTAAAAGAAATAATAATATGTATAATGTGTCTTAGAAAGGTGCAATGTCCCTTTGACTTTGATTTCTGCATCACTCCATTAGTCCATTGTATTCTTGCACACATTTTTTCCCAATTACTTTGGGTTTTTTAATTAACGATTTCTCTTTGTTAAGAGTTTTTAATTACTGAGAGTTATGCTTCCTTCGTTTTACAAATACTCCGTATTCATGTTCTTAAACACAACTTGTGCAACACGAGTATTATTCTGTCTTTAAGAGGAGTATAAATGAATAAAGAACAATCCTCAACCCTTTAATAAAAAGAGAGTATAATGCAACGACACTTTTGCATGACTTGATTTATTTTAGATATACCATTAAGCAGGAGACACTTTTGCATATAACTTACTTTATTTTGGGTTTACCATTAAGCATTTTAAGTTATGACGGTAATAAATAAGTGTTTATATTCGAAAACCAAATGAACACTCTAAATATTCTTGTCTACTACTAGCCCTAAACGAACCTCATCACACACCAGTTTCATGACTTTCATCATCCTCTAATTTTATTTGGCTAATATAAAAAGGATTTTAAATCTACGGTGATGGTAGTATTGCTATAATTACTAAGGGCAGGGGCGGCTAAGGCCCAGTTCAGGGCTGAGCGGAGGAACTGGGCCTCCAGTTTTTTTGGGCCTCTAAAATGTTAGTATTAACTATTACAGTATAAATAAAACACAGCCTATAATTTTAACAAAAGCATAGACTAGTGTAGTGTTACAAACTCTGCTTTATCAACCACAAGTTCTGTGATCGACTCCCACCTCAATCATTTTCACTAACTTTGCTTTTTTATCCTTTTCTAAACATAAATCTTATAATATAATTAGCTCTCTTATTTGTTCATTATTTTTTTCGTCTTCTTTTTCTTTTTGTTACTATCTACTCATATTTTCTATTGAAAAATATGTCGAAAACATCGCAACGTATTTTGAGGGCCTCCGTTTCGTTGTTGCACTGGGCCTCTGAATTATTCGAGACGCCCCTGACTAAGGGTGTGTTTGGATAGCAAAATTGGAAGGAAAGGGAGGGGAGGAGGAGGGAAGGAAAAGGGAGAGAAGGGGAGGTGAAGAAGAATGAATGAGATAATTTTCCTTCTAAATCTTGCCTATGTTGGTGGGGAAATAATTTAGCTCGGAGGAGAGAAATAGAGGGATTTATTTCTCCTTTCCTCCAAATCCCCCAACCTCGATTTTGCTAACCAAACAATGGAGTTTACACCCTTCCTTTCCCTCCAAATCCGTTTATCCAAACACATCCTAAGGGTTGTTCAGTGCATCGGGCTAAGACGTGCTGAGCCAGGCTAGGGGTGGGCCGGCCGACTTGCTTGGGAGGTTCCGGCATAGGCACGACCTGAACATGAGATCGGGCTGGCGGGGCTAAGCCAGAGTCGTGCCAGCGGGCTAGGCTGGGCCTCCTTTGTTTTTATTAGTGTTGGAAATGGACCGAAACAAGGAAAATTTGACCCACATGCCAGGTACGAGCGGAGTTAGGCTGGCCCGCACCATTGAACAACCTTAATAACAATAAGTCATGTTATCATTAGGTCGTTTATGACTAGTATGACAATAAGCAGATTTATGATCTAAATTAGACTTATGATACAATTATAAATACAAATTCTAACCCTAAATTCGCACGGTCTAACCTTTCTATCTATCTCCTACCTAAATTGATTTGTTACGCGCAAATAAGTGGATTGAACCGGTTGAAATTTTGTTTAATTAAAGGGGCGTGGATGTAATATCTATGACAAGTCATAGAGTAAAAGTGGTCGTGTATGGCAGTCGTTGAGTTGCACTCAGGCGCAAACCAATATTGTGTTTCATGTACACTTTTTTAGTTTCATTCTTATGCACCTTGAGGAACGTCTTATGAGGTCGTTTGGTTTAACAAAGCATAATGAAATGTAATGGAGTTTGATAGTATGAGGAGAATGGGGTTCTAAATCGTACTTGTTTTAATGTTGTTTGTTTCACCATTGTATAAGGGAGAAATGAATTTTGAATCTAAGAAAGAAAGGTGGATATAGGATTCCAATGGGTTGTGGTAAAATTAAAACTCATTAGATACCTAACTTCATTCCAAATCACTATAACCAAACAATGGACACAAATGGATCAGATACATTCATTCAGTTTCAAAGTAGCCAAGCAAACACCCTCTTTAGAAGGCTATTCGTCTTAGAACTACCACATAAGCACACTTAAATGTAAAGTTGTTAGACATGCATTTTGGACAAAAAGCTAATCGGAAGCCTTAATACACTCTTGCTCTCATATTAATCTCTCTTCTAAGTTCCCAATATAAGAGGATTCTAGGAACGTACATCCAAAAAATATCCGCACATGTTTTGTCATTAGAAAACCATCATTGTCAAACAGATATTGGCCCTAGTTATCCAATGCATGTATGGATGATAATTCACACACAGGTGAAATTGTCATTGTTTTTACATCACTCCTTCCTTGTCCTTCCCCCGTAAAGAAAAAAAAAACAAAGAGAGAATATAGTATTTTCCGTTAACTCTTTGATGTGACCCACAATATTGACTCACGCAATCCAAAAACACAAATTGTTGTTTAGACGGGTATTATCCGTCTTAACCTTAAAACAGGTCAAGTATCTGTCACTTTCATAGATAAGACAAAAACAAAGTGCATACATATTAGCCAAAAGACTTGTCTTATCTATGGAAGTGGTATGTATTTACCCTGTTTTATTCTTAAGACGGATAAATCCAATTTGAGATAGACTTGTTGAAAAAAAATATATGGATACATTAAGATTTGAACTCTGGCAATTTGATTGGAAATAAGAAGTTAGAACAAAATCTCTTATTTTCTTATATCAGTCCTTTTCATTGAATATGGACATAATCTCTTTTCATTGAGGACCAAGAGCAAGTGAGAGGCACACACTCTGTATTACGATGTATTGGGACTATCCCATATTTATGAGTAGGCATTGGAAAGACGCTTCATTATTACCGTCATTTATAACGGTAATGTTAAGAGTCTTGGATGTTGTTATATAACCCATGGTAACATTGTAATCAGACAATCAATTAATAAAACACAATCATTCCAACATGGTATCAGAGCCAATGTGATCGAAGGTCACGAGTTCAAACCCTTGCAGCTCCCGATATCTCACAAACTCACCAAGTGGAAAAACTCGCACATGGTATGGGGGGCATGTGCACTAACCACTCTTCAAGCCTAATGGGCATTCGAGTGAGGGGACATAATAGAATATAACTATAATATATGAGCCTCAACCATCACCTTAAAGTTTTGGTTGAGATGGTTCATCTAACATGATATCAGACTCAGGAAACCCATTTTTTCTAAACCCTTCCCCTGCCTTCTAAAAACCAACGTCGATTCCCTTCAAAATTCTGCTCGACAATGGTAGGCACCGAGGAATCTCCTTCCAAAATGGATCCCTTATCACCATTCTCTCTTGTTAATCAAGAAGGGCCGGGACAATCCATTACCCATGTCAAACTCCGAAGCGACAATTATGATGAATGGAGTCGTTCAATGCGTCGATCTCTGAAATCAAGACGCAAATTCGGTTTTTGTGACAGGTCGATTGACAAGCCTACTGATGAATTCATGCTCGATCAGTGGGAAGTCATCCATTGTACCGTGGTTCAATGGATACTTAACTCCATCGACCCATCTATTCGGGACAGTGTGTCGGATACGGAGGACACTCGTCTTCTGTGGTCTGAGTTAGCCGATCAATACGCGGTTGTTTATGGGACAAAAATTCACAATTTTAAAACACAATTACATGAATGTCGTCAAGCAAAAGGTATGTCGGTAACTACTTATTATGGGAGTTTAAAGACTTTGTGGGATACCCTAATTGCACACGAACCACCTTTTTCCTGTAATACTATTGGGTGCAATTGCGGAGTTACCAAAGCCGCTCTCGCTCGACAAAACTTGGAGCGACTCCATCAGTTTCTTATGGGTTTAGATAAGTCTCTTTATGGACCCATTCGGCAATCATCAACTTGCTCTTGACCCCCTCCCGTCCCTTAGCCGCGTGTATCATGCGGTGTTGCAGGAGGAGCGACTTCTTGCTGGTCCCACGGCGGCGCCTGAGGTCACAGATGTAATGGCCTTCGCCGTCCATGGTACTGATGCTGCTACACCTGTTGTATCTGACTGGCGTGCACTTCGTGATGCTGAGAGACAGGAAAGACAAAAACTGAATGCAATTTTTGTGATGCTTCGGGTCATGAGGTGAACATATGCTTCATTAAATCGAAGAAATTTCTGGAATGGTGAGTGATCGTCCCCGTACTCTCGACGAGATGAAGGCGAAGCGTGCTGCTTCTCGCACTCTTGCCCGTGTTAATTTCCTTGGTGGCTCGTCTTCTTTCCCGTCATCATCTCAGGACCGTCTTAGTGGTATGTCTCCTCATTGGATTATTAATACAGGAGCCTCACATCACGTAACCGGAGATGAAACGTGGTTAGCCGACCCACATTCTATTCCACCTTATCCGGTTACACTTCCCAATGGACAAAGTGTGTCGGCTAACTTAGCCGGGACGGTTCGATTAAATAAATTTCTCGTTTTGCGCAATGTTTTATATGTGCCCAGTCTTACTTGTAATCTCTTGTCAGTATCCCAATTGGTTACCGCGACGGATTGCGTTATTAGCTTTACTAATACTTCTTGTCATATTCAGGACCGTTCTTTGAGGACGAGGATTGGAGTCGGTGAGCAAAGGTACGGAATTTATTTGCTGCGTGCGGTGGTTAAACCAACAATACATCGGGTGAGCGGTGATTCTTATGGCATAGACGTCTTGGCCATCCATCCAATAAAGTAGTCAAAATTTTGCCTTGTGTTGGTAATTCCTGAGCCAATTCCGACATTATTTGTGATATTTGCCATGAAGCAAAACATAGCCGTAGCAGTTTTGATTCCAATGATAATAAAGCCTCAACAATTTTTGAATTAATCCACTGTGATTTATGGGGTCCTTATCGGTCACCGTCTTCGTGTGGTGGCAAGTATTTTTTAATAATTGTGGACGATTATTCTAGAACTGTTTGGGTTTATTTGCTTCTTGACAAAACAGAGGTTACAGATATGTTTTTGAGTTTTGTTTGCTATGGTTAAAACTCAGTTTTCAGCAATAGTAAAACATGTGCAATCGAATAATGGGACGAAGTTCTTTAACATGGCAGAATTTTTTCGAGTGAATGGAATTTTATTTCGTACTTCATGCCCTAAACAAAATGGGCGTGTCGAACGAAAACATCGTCATATTTTGAATGTTGCACGAGCTTTGATGTTTCAAGCTCATCTTCCGATCTCTTTTTGGGGTGAATGTATTCTTACTGCGGCCTATTTGATTAATCGCACTCCTTCTCCTTTGTTACACAACAAGACACCATATGAGCATTTGTTTGGCTCCGCACCACATTACAACCATATTAGAACATTTGGATGCTTGTGTTTTGCCATAATTTAAATACCAAAGAGGATAAATTTGCTAAAAGAAGCCGCACGTGTTTATTTATTGGCTACCCTCACAATAAAAAAAAGGTTGGAAGGTCATTGATTTGGTCGAGATGTTTATTTTATGAGCATAGTTTTCCTTACTTTCCGGATGCTACGACCTCTCCCCCACTTAACCCCCTGAACCCGAGCACAATAGCCCCACCTTCCCTGATCCACCTGCCAGCACCACGGGTCCCTATAACTCTTCGGACATTTTGGATACCACGCTTAATACCGGTATCCCCACTTATGCTTCAGCTAGTACGGTTTCTGATACTGCTGCTGATGGACCGGATCCCTCTTCACGTCCGTCTCCGGTTGACATGGGCCGTGGACAGAGGGCCAAGTTTCCTTCCACTCGTCTTCAAGGTTATATTGTTGGAACCACCGCCGACACGTCCTCCGACTCCTCTCACGACTCCCCTCGTTCCTCAGGTACTCCTTATGCTCTCGCTACTTACTTGTCTAGTCAAAAAATTTCATTGCACCACCGAGTTTTTCTTGCATTTATTACTACGGGTGTTGAGCCACCCAACTTTCAGGCTGCTCTTTCTAACCCCGATTGGTGCAAGGCTATGCGAGATGAAATTACGGCTCTTGAGGATAATGCTACTTGGGAACTTTCTGAACTTCCGCCTGGCAAGAAAGCACTCGGCTGTCGTTGGGTTTAAAAAATTAAATATCACTCTGATGGCAGTATTGAGAGATATAAAGCCCGTTTGGTAATATTTGGTAACCATCAGGTCGAAGGCATAGATTATGGCCAGACTTTCGCACATGTCATTAAAATGGTTACTGTTCGTTCCTTTTTAGTTGTTGCAGCTGTCAAAAAATGGGAACTTCATCAAATGGATGTGCACAATGCTTTTTTGCACGACGATCTTGACGAGGAGGTTTACATGAAGCTACCCCCGGGTTTTGGCCAGGGCCGAGAGGGTAAGGTATGTCGAGAGGGTAAGGTATGTCGTCCGTCTCTTTATGGGCTTAAACAGGCTCCTCGATGTTGGTTCGCTAAATTGGGTGCTGCTTTGCGCAATTATGTGTTTCGTCAATTTTATTCCGATTATTCCCTTTTTAGCTACAATCATAGCGACGTCTGTATCCACGTTTTGGTTTACGTGGATGATCTCGTTGTTGCTGGCAATGACTTAGCTGCTATTTCGGTTTTTAAATATTATCTTGGCAAGTGCTTTCAAATGAAGGATTTGGATTGTTAAAGTACTTTCTAGGTATTGAGGTGGCCCGTAGTTCGGAGGGTATTTTCTTAAACCAACGCAAATATGCTCTCGACATTATCTCCGAAAATGGTTTGTTGGGTTCTAAACCCGTGGCTACTCCTATTGAACAAACTCATAACCTTGGAGCAGCAACGGGGGATTTCTTAGCTGATGTTGAATCATACCGCCGTCTTGTTGGACGCCTGGTATACCTTGCTGTCACACGGCCTGATCTTTCATATGTCGTGCATGTCTTGTCTCGTTTTTTTAGTAACCCTCGCAAAGAACATTTAGATGCTGCTCTCCGTGTCGTTCGCTATCTCAAAGGAAGTCCGGGTCAGGGCATCTTGTTGCGGTCAGATAGTGAACTCATGGTAAATGGCTGGTGTGACTCAAATTGGGGTGGTTGCTTGACCACGCGCAAATCCATGTCTGACAAGGTCGTTTTTCTTGGTCACTCTCCTATTTCTTGGAAAACGAAACAGCAACACACAGTTTCTCTATCCTCCGCGGAAGCCGAATATCGTGCTATGGCCACCATTCTATGCGAACTGAAATGGGTAAAGCGATTGCTAACTAGCCTTGGAATTTCTTTCTCTTATCCTATTAATCTCTATTCCGACATTCAGCCTGCAATTCAGCTCGCTCAGAATCCTATTTTTCATGAGCGGACGAAGCATATCGAGATCGACTGCCATTTCATTCGTGATGCCATCAGTGCCCGCCTTATCAAGCCCATACATGTCTCCACTCACCAACATTTAGCTGACATTTTTACTAAAGCCTTGGCCGCATCTCGGTTTATGTTCCTTCTTCGCAAACAAGGCATTCTTGATCTCCATGCTCCAGTTTGAGGGGGGTATTACGATGTATTGGGATTATCATATTTATGAATAGGCATTGGAAAGACGATTAATTATTACCGTCATTTATAACGGTAATGTTAAGAGTCTTGGATGTTGTTATATAACCCATGGTAACATTGTAATAAGACAATCAATTAATAAAACACAATCATTCCAACACTCTGTCAGTCACCTCCTTCTCCGGCACCCTTGTTCGGTGTTTCAAACCATCTGCGGCGACAGAAGACCTTAGACATTACATTGTCCTGGGTTGGTTGAGGTCTAGATGATCAAGATCACATGATCTAAGAAAACACTCTTTCTCTCGATCTCTCTCGATCTCAAATCCCTAATTGGGATTGCCAAATGAGCTTAGATGCTCTTGGGTTATTCCTGTGATCATACCTATTTGTTAGTGTACTAATTTCTCATTTTAAATCATTTATTTACTTTTAATACTAAACAAATTACATCAACGGAGAGAATAGAAAGTAGTGACCCTTCCTATTCACCAACTCTCCTCGGGATAATCCCCCTTCCTAATCACCTATTCTCTTCAACTTCTACCTATGTCCAAGAACTACGGTAAGTCTCCCTTGTGACAGATATATCCGCCACAAACTTTTAACCAGTATATAAGACAAGAATGAGAAATCACAAATGACTTATCTTTTCCTACTCATGAGGGTAATGTTTGATCCGTCACAAAACATGTGACGGGTATACCAGTCATAAATGAATTGAACTTTTGGAAATCTCTAATTGGTCTCATTGAATGCGAAGTATATTCGTTTTCAGTGAACATGAGTCGAATCCCTTCTCACAAGGAGGCAAGTGAGATGATAAATGAGAAACTAAATAGATTCCCACTTGCCTCTTTGTAAGAAAAAATCCGACTCGTCTACAAATATACCCTGTATTTAGGGAGAATTTGGGTAAAATCTCTCAAATTCAAAGATTAGGTCGAAATAAAACGAAAAAGAGCTAGAAATAGGCATGGAAACCGACAAGACATGTGAATAAAAAGAAAGAAAATCTAAGAAAGAGGGATTTGGTAGCAGAAGCCGTACCGAATAGTTGATTGGGACAAAATGAAATGGACCATTTGGAGACATAGGCGTCATCGGGACATCCCTTAAAATGGAATCCCACAATTCTCACTAATTCAGAGTTCCACTTGATACTAACATCATGCAATCATGCAATCATGCAATCATGCAATGCATTCTCCAATCTCCATCCACAATAAAGTTGACTTTATTTACTGGCTCATTTGACTCTTACTTGTCTTTACACTCTTAGGTCGGTGAAGTACTATGCCTTTCTGCTTTTTATTCTCGGGGAGCGGGAGGGCTAAGATTTTTTTCTCGGATTTCGCTTCTCGCGGCAAATCTCGTTGGTTAACGTCACAAGTTAGTCACCTCTCACAACCATCTCTATGTCTCTCTTCCACTTACTCTTTTACTTGTCATTATTTTAATCGATGTGACTTGTGAGAGGTCACAACTCACAAGCTTGTGAACGTTGTAATCGTCACAATTAAGAATGTGTGTGCTTCTTGAATCACACAGATTCTCATTTAAGAGTTAGGGTTTTAATAGTATCTACGAGTGTCTTATCGACTTAATCTCGTAGGGAGATGATGAGGTCTTTTTTGTGACCTATTTCATCTTACATACAATTTGGTAGGAAGATGAAATTTTTTTACTTGTTCCATCTGCTCTCCTCAATCCTAAACACAGGCGTATTTATAGTTCTAGTAACTATACATAAATATTACTTCCTCCATTCAACTCCACTCTACCAAATTTTTTTCACATTTGCCGAGACGGGTTTTACACGGTAAATATCGTTAGCTACGTGTTTGCAAAAATTATAAAAGTTAGATATTAATAATGTACTCGTAAAGACGAATCAAACAAGATCACACATGAATATGTTTTTTACTTATATATTGAGAGAAAAATGCAATTATATGATCGCTTGTGAATAGTGTACAAAAAAAAAGTGGTAGAGTGGAGTTAAATGGAGGAAGTATATAGTATCTTAAGATATTATCATAATCTTTTTTGATAATTATCTCCTAAATACTAAAAATAATCAATCATTAATAGATACCAAAATATAAAATTTTAGTGTCTACAATAGCTATATACATCATAAACATAAGACGCGTCAAATATACCCATGTAAAAAAAATAAGACAAAAGCATGATGTATAGAAAAAAATAACAAATTTGTGTTATTTATCCATTTAAGATGACTCGTCTTAAACTTAAAACAAATACCTCGGACCAAAGGAAGGCTAGCTATTTATCCATTTTCTTATCTTTTAACGTTTTATCAAAACAAAAATATATTTGACGATTAATACACGTCCCAAACAGGGGCTTGGACGTGTATCATTCACGCCCAAACCTAGGCTTGGACGTGAACTGTTCACGCCCAGTCCTAGGTCCAGGCGTAAATAAGACACGTCCAAGCCTAGGTTTGGGCGTGAATGATACACGTCCAAGCCCCTATTTGGGACGTGTATTAATCGTTAAATATATTTTGTTTTGATAAAACGTTAAAAATAAGAAAACGTCTTTATAATTTCCTTTATTGTTATAACAGAAATGAGAAAGAACAAATAAAGAACAATAAATACTATAACATACAAATTTACGTGGTTCACTAACAATGTGTTAGCTACGTCCACAGGGCAGAAGGGAGGAGAGTTTTATTAATGTTGAGAAGTAGTACATAGTTTTCAGATTCAGAGTTCAGATTGTTATGATAGCATAACTGCTAGGGTTAGGCTTAGAGGGTTTATATACTACTCTCTAAGACCTAATACAGAAAACCTAGAAAGGCCCAAAATAGGTCATAGGCTCAAAACAGAATCCTAGCCCAAACAGATTAACGAATACCGTTTAGGTTTCGGGGGCGTTGCCCCCGAGCCCCCACCGCCACATTGTCACTCGAAGTGGTAACTAAACTGATTCAAGGCAAATTTCAACATTTATAATTTATAAATTGAAAAAAAAACTACTTTCTCTCTACAAATACACAAAGTTTCAAACAAATTATATGTAGTTTCATTATTGTAGAGAAACCAAAAATATGGATCATAGTAATCTAAATCTTAGACTTTTAAGAAATCAAAATCCTCAAAAATTTTATTTTACAAATTATTTACCTATATTCAAGAAGTTAAAATGTACGACGCATTAGGAGTATTGCAAAAACGATTGTATTTATTCGGAAACCCAATCTTATTTGGATCTTGATTTGGTGGAACAAACTATTATCGCTATGATCATAGTAGAAGATAATCAAGGTGATGATGGTAGTCAATCATCGGCTTACTGATAAAGTCAAATTGTGTCGGGTCAATAGGTTAATCTTATCGTAATGAACAAACATTTAATATCGGGTTTTAATTGGAGTTTTATGTAATATACTGTTTTGCACTTTTGGTTGTAATTTTGGGGGTTTAACTTGTTTTGCACTTGTAACTTTGTAATTATGACTTTTGCTTGTATTTTGCAAATGGAAACTCGGTTTGCATCTCCTAAACCAAGGAAAATAAGGAGAGTTAAATGCAAGGTAATAGTATAAGTGTAAAGTTAAAAAAATCAAGAAAAATAAAGGTTTGAAGGCTTGGCATGCAAAAGCAAGAGCTCGGATTGAGGGAGTATTACTCTCATCCCAGAGATCCCTTGATGCCTTGATAGTGCATTTATTATAGAAAATGAGAACGTCACTCGGTACTTGTTAAAATAAGATGATAAGGAATGAATGTGGAGCATTTTACGAAGTATAAGCATAGTTGTTTATGGGGATATAAGATGTATTAGACTCGAAAATGGATTATCTTCATTACCTTCTCCTCTCCATAACCTATTTGATTTGGCGAAAAATTGAAGGTTTTGATTTATCGAGATTGTATAAAAATTGATCGAGGTGCGGATTGAAATGCTCAAAACCAATTCAGGTCCTTTATTTTGTTCCCACAAGTATTCGGTCCTCTAATAAGTAACGGATAGGTAATAGAGAGAATATTGGCTATCATTAGACTCCGCCAGATACCGAAACAAGGTTTAATTTTTTTAGGGATTTTCTACATAGTACCCCTATATTTTTGTGAGTTCTACATGGTACCCCTTCACTTTTCGAAACATACGTGGTACCCCTAACTTTTAACATTAACCATCGCCGTAATCCTGTAACCTTGAACTTCTATTCCGTCAAATTTTTCCGTTAATTGATGACATGGCTACATATATACCTTTTTTTAGATTTCATCACATAATTAACATCTAATAATGCTATCCTATAACTAACTTGACATTATGCCCACATCTTTCACATCAAACACCGTAACCCCACCCAAAACCACCACCGACATCCAATTTTCTTCCGTCCCTACTACTTACTATATACCCCTACTTTGTGCTCTTTGTTTACATGCACTATTGTCTACATCTTGGAAACTCATACTTAAAGAGGAGATGATGGAGTGTGGAAGTGGTGGCCAAATTAGAGTTAGTTATCACTACAAGAAAACAACGTTCAGGCGACCGATGTTAGCAACTGATTTCAGTCGCCAAAATGAATTTGGCGACTCAAAACAGTCGCCAAGGCCCAGTCGTAGGCCTTAGTCACCAAATAAAATTCGGGCAACTGAATTCGGTCGCCAAATTTGGCGACTGAAGAAACGGTCGCCAAATTGCCAAAATGGCGACTGGAATCAGTCGCCCAATTTGGCGACTGAATGGCAAAGTAGTCGCCAATTTGGCGACTGATTTCATCGCCCTATTGACTGACATTAGTCGCCAATTTGGCGACTACTATAACATTCAGTCGCTAAATTGGCGACAATTGGCGACTGAAATCAGTCGCCAATCAGTCGCAAAATCAAGTTTTATTTGCAAAAATACAGGGGGTTTGGCGACTGAAAACAGTCGCTAAAAGAATATTTCAGTCGCCAAAACCCCTGTTTTTTTGCACGAAAATTTATGTTTTTATCCTGCCATTTCATTACCATACCATACCTGCAAGTACAATAGAAAACAACCACAATTTCACATATTTACGACAAGGGCCAATATATTGGCGAGGATGGTGGTATGACAAGGGCTACGCGAAAGCTGGTGACGGTGTAACACAAGTGAGATGGTGGTGCAATGACGACTAGCTAAAAGTTGGTGGCAATGTAACGCAAGTGGATGGTGGTACGACATCATGAGTGGTGTTGCAACGAGGGTGCAACATCGTGAATGGTGGTGCAATGAAAAAATGGTTAGGTGGTTGATAGTTAATTGTTATTGTTATGAGAAAAGGGAATAATAGGAGTTAAGGACATTGCTTAACGGCGCATTAACACAAATATTGACGGAATAAAAGTTTAGGGTTATAATTATGCTAATGATAAAAGTTAGGGGTATCACGTATGTTGCGAAAGTAAAGGGGTACCACATACAATTCGCAAAAATACAGGGATACCATAATGTAGAGGCACAAATCGATCTATTGATTCAAATTTAATGGGGATGACCTTCTTTCCTTACTCCCATATTGATGCATTAACAGAGGCACCAATAATTAAGGTCTTCATCGATGCATTGGTCTTGGCTAGATCTATCAAACCTCACCTGAACTCGACCCACGCCCAAATTGAGGATCCAAATGTGACACAAAATCCGAATTGACCCGACCCGAATGTTTATTATCGCATACAAACTGTTATCCTCCGAATAACTTAATTACAACCAGCTTGAAAATGACCTACACCATAAATAACCTCCTGAACGTTTGCTAACCCAAACAATTAGAATCCGAATTGACTCGACCCAAACTCAACCTGATTGACCCGTCTGTCGAGTCTATCTTTGGCTCCGTTAAACCTTGGTTCGATCGAGCATTCAAGCCATAGCCTGCGCCTCAGGCTAATGTAAAAAAAAAGTGCGTCTTTAAGGGCGGGGGACCTCGTGAAAAGCAGGTGAATGAGGTCATTGCTCTCCAGGATGGGTTCAGGTTTCATCCTTTATGTGGTCCTATTAAACTTAATCACTTATTATTTGCTGATGATTTGCTGATGTTTTGTAAAGGCAATGAGCACTCTATCATGTGGATCCTTAGAAGCTTTGCTACTTTTTCTGCCTCATCTGGTTTGTTTCTGAACAAAACTAAGTCTGAAATCTATTTTAATGGTGTAACTAATGTCTGCATTGAAAATATTCTTCAAGTATCTGGTTTTCAGAGGGGTTCGCTTCCTTTCAAGTATCTGGGAATTTCTATTTCTTCAAAGAAGCTTTCCAAGAATGATGGGTTGAAGTTAACTGATAAAATTGTTGCTAGAATTAGAGGATGGGGCAACAGAAAGCTTTCTTACTCTGATCGCCTGATTTTGGTGAATTATGTCCTTACTTCACTCCATTCATATTGGGCTCATATTTTTCTTATTCCTAATGGTATTATGAATAGAATAATTGCAATGTGTAGGAACTATTTGTGGGGAGGAACTGCAGAGTATACTAAGGCTCCTAATGTTAGTTGGGATAATTGTTGCTATCCTAAGGCAGAAGGAGGGCTTGGTATTAAGGAGGTGAAGCAGTGGAATAGAGCTCTTTTAGGTAAATATGTATGGTGGATAGCTTCCAAAAAGGATCATCTATGGGTTAAGTGGGTGAGTAATGTCTACTTAAAAGGGTTACACTGGAAGGACTATATTGCCCCTCCGGACACTAGCTGGTCATGGAGGAAAATTAGTCATATTATGACTCAGTTTCATAGTGCTTATGTGGATGATTTGTGGTTGGGATCTGATAAAGCATATGATGTAATTAAGTGATGGTTATCTCTGGTTGAGACCAGGAAAAGACAGAGTAAGATGGAGTTATGTGTGCTGGAATTCTATGAATGTTCCTAAGACTAGTTTCATTTTCTGGGCTGCAATTCAGAATAGATTACTTACTAAGGACAGATTGAATAAAATGGGGATGCAAGTGGATTCTGGTTGTGATATATGTGGGAATGGAATGGAGACTATACAGCATGTAATGTTTAACTGCACTTACAGTGTGCAGTGCTGCCAAATCCTGCAAAGCAAGCCTGGGGTTTCCTTCAGATTAGGGCAGTTGGTGGAGTGGCTGGATGCTGGAAGAGGAAGAACTAAGCTTCAAAGGAAGTACATTGGAGCTTGTCATATTGCACTGATTTACAAGATATGGATGGTTCGAAATGAAGTGAGATTTAAGCATTGTATTAGACGTCCCGAGGTTATAGTACAACAAGTCATGGAGGAGATTAGTATAAGGCTAAGTAAGATGAATGTGAGCAAGCTTTCTACTAAGGAAATTGCTTGGCTTCATCATCTTAGATGATTTATGTTGTTGATTTTAAGTGCCTTATGTAATATTGTGAACATTGTATCATTTGAGCTTTCAATATAACTTACCTTTCCCCAAAAAAAAAAAAAAGTTAATAATGGTGACCCAATATAGTGGGAGATCACCAAAAACTCTAGCATAAGGCAGGATGAGCAACCAACCAATAGTGGAGTACCTAGCAACATCCATTCAATTATGATTCGCATTCAACAAGGCAGGGATTGAGCTTTAGGCTGCGGATCATTGTATGCCTTCTCTAGTACTTATTGCACTAAATATTCGTATCTAACCAAGTCAGAATTACATAGTGTAAAGACACACCAAAAATGCATGGTTGTGTACATTTTGGTTTTGTCATATCCTCCTATAGTCCTATGTAGCCACCAATTAAGAATCTGCACTAGATTTTCATAGGTAAGAGCGTGATTGGTAATTGGCATGCATAATGTTAGTGTACATAGATAATCTTTGGTAAAATTGGGGCCACTCAGTGGTGGAGCTAGGAGGGCCTAGTAGGGGCGCTCGCCCCTCCGGCGATTGAAATTTTTAAAGTTTTTAGCGAAATTTTTCAAAATTTTTTAAATGTACCGTATAAAAATAGTCGTTCACCCCCCCTAAAATTTTTCGCCCCCCCTAAATTCAAATCATGGCTCCGCCACTGGGGCCAGGTTAGTTGTACTCTTAGGCTGTGTTTAACGGAGTATGAGGCTTGGTATGAACAAAAGTCTGAAGGTCAGACTTGCAAGATATAATGCTCATACTGCGTTAAAGTAATGGTCATTGTTCAATAGTCTTAGGGTGGGTCTTGGATTTCCAAGACTCATCTTGAGACTATTGAATAGTGAAAAGTGTCTTATTTTATGAATATATATAGTAGATTTTACGTATAGAATAAACACAAATTATTATTTCAGACGGTTACTATCCGTCTTAAGCTTAAGACGGGTCAAATACATATTAAATCACCCTACTTGTTGCTAGACCTGGCAAAAGCAACCCGACCCGATTGACCCGACCCGAATGACCCGACCCGTGACCCGAAATACAACACCCGAATGTGACCCGAAACCCGATTAGACCCGACCCGACCCGAACATGACCCGATCTTTCTTGACCCGTAACTGACCCGACCCGAAAATAACCCGATCCAAAACCACTCAACCCGAAAATGACCCGACAAAACATAACTTTAATTGATCGAAAAGACTTAAAATGGCCTTTTATCTCTTATTCTTTGACCCGAAAATGACCCGACCCGAAATAACCCGACCCGGTTGACCCGAAACAGACCCGACAACTAACCCGAAACAAACCCGAAACCCGAAATAACCCGACCCGACCCGAATTAACCCGAAATTAACGAAAGACCCGAACTGACCCGACCCGAACTGGCCCGACCCGAACCCGACCCGGTTGACCCGTTTGCCAGGTCTACTAGTTGCCTATAAAATACAAAAAGTTTTGTCTTTATTACCGCCACTTGATAGTATTTAACACATCTTAATCTTTCGACGGATAGTATCCGTCTTACGCAAGACGGATAGCATGCGTCTTACGCAATACGGATACTCTAGAATAAATAGATAGTAGATTATGAATTTTTTTTATAATCATAGATAAGATAAAAATCTACTTGACCAATTGAAATGTAGGAAAATCTAATTATCATATTATATTTGTTAAAAAATTTGTTTAATAAAAAATTTAAACAAAAATAGTATTGCAAAAAAAAAGTCTATTAATAGCTTCTTATCTTGTATGCTACTCACATATATTTCTCAACTAAATATTTCTGAACCACAAAAAAAAACTCATTATAAATCTTTTCATAATTATTTGTTGATTATGGATCCAAATCAAAATTTTGATATGAATTCCTTTATGCATATGTTTAATAATCCTTAATTTCAATATATGTTATCCCAACAAAACCAAAATCAAAAACTAGTCAAAATTTCTCAAATACTCAAGATCCAAATTTATCTTTTTTGAATACATCTTTTACGAGGAATTTCCAAATGCAAAATTCCCAATTTTCTCGACCAATTACAGATGAAACTCCTATAACTCCAATTAGTGTTGGGTCAAATTCAGACACCATACATGAAAATTCAATCTTTCAAGGGTTAGAAAATAATAATGTTAGTGACCTTGTTGCTCCAACGGCAAATCAACCTACTACCATTCGTAGGAGAGCAGTATCTTGGACGATAAAAGATGAGTGTCTCCTTGCTGTTTCTTTTTTAAATATTAGTAAGGATAGAATTGTTGGTAATGCGCAAAAAGGAGTCGATTATTGGAATAGAATATCAATTTATTATAATGAAAATAAAAAAGACGAACAAGCAAGGAGAGAAGGAAATCAATGTAAGCAACACTGGCATCCAATTAATCAAGCGATCGGTAGATTTAAAGGTTGTTATGCTAAATATGCTGATAGGAGTGGATTTAATGAGTCTATGAAACTCACAGAAGCTCAGTCATTGTATGAGCAAATGTATGGAAATACATTCAACTTCATGCATGTATGGGATTTGGTGGGAACAACAGAAAAATGGACGGAGGAAAATAGGAAAAATAAGGAAATAAGTGGTCACTCGGCTAAAAGAAACAAGACATCTGTAAGCGGGGAGTATACATCTTCAGGTGGGGATAATGTTAGTGTCACAGAAGAGCGTACTGAGATACGCCCAACTGGGAGGGATGCAGCAAAGAAAGCACAATCTAGAAAGGGGAAAGGACGAATGAGCGAAAATGATTATAGTGAGACTATGTCAATGGCAAAAAATATTGAGGAAACACGAGCAATGTCCGCAAGTCGTTTGGCAGATATAAAAGAACAAGAGATAGAAGAAAGACTTATATGTGCTGATGTTAGTAAAATGACACCCCTTCAAAGGAAGATTCATCATAAGAAATTGGAGGAAATTGCTGCAAAACGTGGCATCAATATTGATGATTTCTTAGAATAACTGTTAGAATTAAGTTAATATTTAATTATGTATTGTATTATTATGTTGATTTTATTAAATTATTGTGTAATGTATAATTATGGTCTTGTATAATTATCGTATATGTATTAAATCATTATGTATTATATAATTATGTATGTATAATTATCATATGTGTTGTCATTTCAAGTCTTATCTATTTCTACTTATTTTCAAAAACTTGTTCTGATTTGTTGCAGTGATAATGTGCTACTCTGATTTATTGCAGTAATAATGTCCTACTTTTAATTATCATGTCTTGTCATTTCAGCTTTTCTATTGCATTATTATACAAAATGACAAATCATTTCAATTATTTTGTTAAAGGTAACTCAATCAAACCCCTTTAAATTCTAAAACAGATGTTTCAAATTCTCATTCCATTATCTCCCTCTCTCTCATAAATTTATCAAGTTTTTTGCAAATTAAATCAAAATTATGTCAGATAATATTTCCTTTGAAGATATCTATGAAGAAATGTTTAATTCATATGTGGAATCCAATGACACAATGAATATAGTATCAAATATAATGAGTGACATAGAGGAAGCAACATCATCCTCTAACAATAAAAGTAGAAAGAAAAGAAGTTATATAGAAAGAGGGCGTGAAGAAGGGCATGCTCGTATATGGAATGATTATTTTTCAAACGACCCTATTTATACAAATAATCAATTTCGTAGAAGGTTTAGGATGCGTAAGGAGTTATTTCTTCGTATCGTAAATGCTCTTGAAAATCACGACTCCTATTTTGAAAATACTGTTGATGGAATTGGTAGAGATAAAATTTCTTCAATTCAAAAATGCACGGCTGCCATTCGTATGCTTGCTTATGGGATGGCAGGTGATGCTGTGGATGACTATGTACGCATGGCAGGAACTACTGCTATCCAATGTTTGAAAAAATTTAATGAATGCGTAAATGATGTATTTGGAGCTCAATATCTCAGAAAGCCTACCGCAGATGACATTGAACGATTACTTCAGGTTGGAGAAAACCGCGGCTTTTCTGGTATGCTTGGTAGTATTGACTGCATGCATTGGCGATGGGAAAAGTGTCCAACAGCATGGCATGGCATGTTCACTTCAGGCCACCAAGGTAAGGCGACCATGATTCTTGAAGCTATCGCCTCGTATGATTTATGGATTTGGCATGCCTATTTTGGAATTGCGGGTTCAAACAATGATATAAATGTCTTAGATCGTTCTCCAATTTTTGATGAATTTCTCGATGGTCGAGGTCCAAACGTTCAATTTATGGTGAATGGGTCTCAATATAATATGGGGTACTATCTTGTAGATGGTATATATCCAGAGTGGCCTGTATTTGTAAAAACAATCCCACGAGCGCACATGTTATCCGAGAAAAGACAACTATTTGCGAAACATCAAGAAAGTGCGAGAAAAGATGTTGAAAGAGCTTTTGGGGTATTAAAAAAAGGTTCACGATTGTTGCTAACCCAGCACGTTTCTGGAAAAGAAGTGAAGTTGGGGATATCATGAAAACATGTATCATATTACACAATATGATAATCGAAGATGAGAGGATGAAAACGATATTTCTAATGATTTTCAATATGATGTCGCTCAAAATCAAGAAAACGAGCCTGAAATTATAAACGGCGTTCTTCCCAATTATTACTCCCATCGTGAACAATACTTTGAAAATCATCGTCGAATTCGTAATCGAGCCCACCATCATCAACTTCAAGCTGACTTGGTGGAACACATATGGCACCGTTCTAGGGATATTTAATTATTTATCTCGTTTATCTCTATTTTTTTTCGTTTTATTTTATGTTTTATGTAATTTTCCTTAGTGTCTTCGAATTTAGTTTGAAATGTAATTTCTTTTATCAATATATATGCCGGTATTAAAAAAAAAAGATATCTCAAGATTTATTTAAGATTTGATTTATTTAAGTTAAGTGGAAAATATGGCATCATAAAATGAATGTAAAATATTGAATGAATGAAATAAATGAAGTAAAATAAGTAAGTGGAAAGTTGAGGTGGCAAAGTCTGAAATGAGTCTGAGGATAAAGTAATATTTTTGAGTGAGTCTGAGAGTCTATGGGTCTGAGTCTGAGAATAAAAAATTAGTGGAAAACTGAGGTGGCAGAGTCAGAAGTCTGAAGATGGGTCTGTGGATAAACTTAGTCTTATACAAGATGAAATCCTTTTCATTTCCTAAAAAAAAAATGGAGAGACCAATTTCTTTTGGTGATCAAGATCGCATTATTGTATGATTGAACGGTTCCAGCTTTATGTGTAAAAATAAAGGAATAATGGGTTCAGTGGGTGAAATATTATTAAATAGGGTTTAAGAGAGGAATTGATCTCTCCATTTCCTAAAAAAAAGGAAATGAAGAGGATCCAAATTGCTCCTATACCATGTTTTGTTTTGAAAAAGTTTGTACAGAAAATAAAGGAACACAGGTTTTATTAATTTAAATATGAATTATATATATAAACATATAAATGATCACGAAATAACAAATAGATAAGGGATATGTAAGATCATGTACAATAACCAAAAATATTTTAAATAACAAATAGACTATATATCATATTAGTGTCACGAGACTTAACTAAAGCGGTTTGTAGTGGTAACTTGTAGACAATGCGGTAAGAGTGCGGTGACTTGAAGTTAATCAAATATTTTAAATTGATAATTATTTGAAAGTTGAGTTGGTTAAGTTTAGTCGGTCTAATGCAATGAGACGGGTACCACTAGACCTGGCAAAATAAACTCGACCCGCGATTGGAACAAAATTGACCCGAATTACAACCCCTGAATGTGACAAGAAAACCGAATTGTCTCGACCTGACCCAAATAACGCGGACTTTGTCAACAAGTAACTGATGACCCGACCGAGATGACTTGATCCGAAACTACCCGACCCGAAAATAACCTGACAAAACATAACTCTAATTGAATAAAAAATACTTGAAGTGACTAATTTAAAAGCACAATTATTTATATTATATTTACGTTAATATATAGAATCAATCATCAAAACTAAACTAAAATCAGGTAATACCATTAAACATAGTTTTTCCTTTCTTTATCATTGCAGTGACCCGAACCCGAATTAAGCTGACCCGATTGGCCTGGAAATGACCTGACTAACACATGGAAACAGATATGAAACCCAAAGTGACATGACTCGACCCGACCCGAACTAACCTGACACGAACCCGGCCTAATTGACTCGTTTGTCAGGTGTGGAACCACGATAAGAATCGGGATTACTTGGTCGATTGATCAAACACATAGATATCAGTGAGTAGGTTTAGAATATGCAAGAGAAATAGAAGTGGGCGAAATCAACTCTAAATTATGGAGATCTGATGACTCTATTTATAGCAAAACAAGAGAAGAAATGGGCATAAACAAGCAATAAGCGAGATGCACCTATTAGAAGAGGTGCATCACCTTGTGCGCCTATTAGAAGGGGTGCACCTTGTGCGTTCTTTCTAAGGCGGTTTCCTCCTTCAGCAAGGTAACATGTGTGTGAATTCCGAGGAGAATGAGATAAAATTTTATTTTATACAAGATAAAGCCCCGCGAGATTCGTTTTAAACTTTAAAATCACAAATTATATGCCGACGACTTCCAGAATATTTCTTCTCGAAACGAGATGAGATCTTTAAAAAGGAGACGGTTTATGACCCGGGCTTAAAATTGACTTTTATCATTGTCAAAAGTACCTTAATGGCACGTAGGTAACGACTCAGAGGTTGACCTTTGTGTTTGAGTTATCTTTTATTAACCGAGTAACCAACTGTCATAAAATTGTGACATATGATTTGAGAGGTGCAAACTGAATAGATAAGGGATATGTAAGACCATGCCACTTGGGTTCCCACTTCCCACTTCCCACTTGTACTTTCACTCGCTTTTATGTGAGAGGCAATCCTACCCGTTTTCATTGAAAACAGATATGCCCGTCTTCAATGAGAATTTGTTAAAGAAACCTAACAATTCTCTTGTATGATAATCATTTATGTGTTTGTTTGTAAAAAGTAACCACTTTATGATATATAGTGACCAATTTGAAAAAACAACTGGTCATTTCTTAGTCATAAAAAGTAAGTCTGGCAAACTGGTTAATCAGATCGGGTTGTGTTTTCGGGGATGTAGGGTCGGTCATTTACGGGTCAAGCGGGTCGGCTCGTTTTTCGGGTCAATGGTTAAGAGAGAAAAAAAATACCTTAAGTGTTACAAGTATTACTTATTTTTAGTTTAATTTTGATAATCTATTCTTTATTTTAACGTAAATAATATTAAGTGTGCATCTAAATTAGTCATCAACTTTTTTTTTCAATTCAAGTTATATTTTGTCGGGTCATTACTGGGTCGGGTGGTTTTGGATTTTATCATTTCGAGTTGGGTCAGTTGCGGGTCAACAAATTTCGGCTCATGTTCGAGTCGGCTCAGCTTAATTCGAGGGGGGGGGGGTCACATTGGAGGGTTGTAGTTCGGGTCAATTTCGGGTTTCGAGTCACCCTTTTCGGGTCGTGTTGGTTTTGCTAGGTCTAATAAACATTGATAACTATTTACCCAAAAGATATCACTTTTTATCAAAAAAATGAACATTTTTTTCTCACATCACTGACGACGGTCTTACAATAGAATTTGAGAGAATAAACTTTAACAAAAAGGACATAATTATTCATGTTCTACTAAAATCAAGTTATTTCGAGAGGACCGTCGTTTCTTGTGCATTTTTTGTCTATGTCACAATCATTTGTTATATATTGAAATTACAAGTGGATATCTAGCAAAGTAATACAATATTAGTATCTTATCCATTTGTACAGTATATTTTACATATAAATCTTATAAAAAGGGAAATAGATAACAATTCACCGATATATCTCAAAATGAAAATAGATTACAAATGACCGGGATTGAGGTAATTATATTCTTCTCTGGTAGTCCTCAATTAGGTTCAAGGAGAATGCTCCAAAGAGTAAATAAATTTTTCATCCAAATTATAATCTAAATGAAGGCAAATGGTACAGGATGGATCATCTCCATTACCTTTATTTTCCTCTAATACAATAATATAAAATTATTACTCTTTTTTTATCTATTCAAAACAAGTAACCGTTAAATCGTTACAAGAAAAAATCCGGTTCATCGAAAAGTAAGAAAGAGGAGTGAGTACTTGAGAGGATTTTTTCTCAAATCTCACAGGATATACCACATAATTGATTGGCTACCTATAGCTTACAGGTACCTATAAAGTCTAAACTATAGTACTCCCGTACTTTTGTACTTGTTAGAACGAAGTAGAAGTACTTCATACTTCATAAATTTTTTTCCGGGTTACGAAACATCGTCGACGTTTTTCATAAAAAAAACCGTACTACCCTTTTCCTCTCTAACTACATTTTCTTCTCTTTCACTCTCCCTCTTTTCCCATACAACCACCAGCCCGACCCCACCACCACGACCCCACCACTGCCGCCATCAACCACCAGTCGCCCTCACCAACAGCAGCCACCGCCACCACCACGGACCAGCCGGCCTTGCAAAGTAAGTATGTGTTTTCTTTTTCTTTTTGAAATAGTTTTTAGATTAAAATATGTTTAATTGATTTGAATTTGGTTATTACTATGTTTAAATGTTTTGAATTTGTTTATGTATATGTTTAATTGATTTGAATTTGTGTTGTGGTTTGCTTTTATGATTTGAATTTTGGATTATAGTTGTTGAATACGGCTTTTAGATTTATGTTGTTGAAGACGGTTTTTGAGTTGATTTTGCATGATGGAAATGTATTATGGCAAAATTTGTGGAAGTAGTGAAAGAGTTTTATTAGATTTATGTTGTTGGAAGACGGTTTTGGTTGTTGGTAAAGAAAAAGACGAATTTTTGGACGTTGGTCACTAACACCAACGTCTGGGCTGGACGTTGGTGTTGATGACCAACGTCCAGGGTGCACGTTGGTGTTAAGGACCAACGTCCAGCCCATACGTTGGTGTTAGTGACCAACGTCTGGTATGGACGTTGGTGTTGATGACCAACGTCTGGGCTGGACGTTGGTCCTTAACACCAACGTGCACCCTAGACATTTTTTGTTTTTGCTTTGTTTTCGATGGTTTTGAACGTTGACGATGATTATTTGTTTAATCATATGTAATTTAATTCGTGTAAAATTATAATATTTGTTATTATATGTTTGTTTATGATCGCTTTTGAAAGAACGTTTAATATGTTTATATGTTTATGACCGCTTTTTATTCTTGTTATTTCAAATGTTTTTTTAATGAGTTTATGTTTGTTTGTCGATTGTCTATAACGTTATATTATCGTATATGCATATGGATAAAGAAAAAAACATAATGGTGGTCCCTGATCGTACGAAAGGCCGAAAAGTGACGGTATCTAAGCGGCGTGTACCCGGAGTGCGTCAACCCGGAGCGGCCTTTCGTCCTACTCGGTCAGAGGGTATGGACGTTGCCCCTACGCCCCCGCCTGCTGTGAGCGAGACAGATTTTCCGTCGGTTTTTTATAGGGTATGTGACTTTGATGATGGTAATGTTGACGGCGGTTCAGGATCTGAGTCGGAGGGGGCGGCGGAGCAGCCCGATGACGAGTGTTTTTTGGAGAACCAGGCATCCGAACCAACAGGTAAGACGGTGGTACAGGTTGGTAGAGGACGATATGTGCCGGTTAGTCAGGGTTCATCTAGCACGGGGAGGAAGAAGACGAAGAGGGATTTGTCTTGGCGTCTTAGTGGCGTGGTTGAGGGTGGACCGGTTCACCTCAACGTCTTACGTAGTTTCGGTGGGCACGTGGCTTATAGTAGTTGGACTGAGCCCAAGCATGTGAGGACTTTGAGGACAACTCCTTAAAGGCAAAAATGTACTACATTGCCATGTACTCGAACTTGTCGGGGTCTTACCTATGACACAAATTGCCCAGTTAAACAACGATGCAAAAACATACAAATCAACGTCATGCATCCAATGTTCTTGTCCACAACCGGTGTTGTTGGAAAATTCAATGCGCCTCAAAGTGTTGCCAAACATAGTAAAACCATTATTTTTCACGTAGGCCGCATCAAAATAATCCTTGTACACCTCAAAACCCCTAATCTCTCGAGCACACCATTCTCGCATCACTAGATGGTCAGTTTCTCGACCCCGGGCAGCATGAGACAATACTCGAAAACCACAATGACCATCGTCACCTACATCCACCCAACCATAAAAAAAACACCAAATCTCCTCCGGGACCCCCCATCTTTTATTCCAGCTTGACAAAGGACCCCTATGTAAGCCAATTCCAAAGGTGCACCGACCCTCTCCTCATCAAAATCACCAACTGTTGTTTGTTGAGCGGTCGTCGATCTATCTGAACCAGGTGTCCCAAACTTCCTCTTTACATGTTCGAAAAACGACTTGTTCCTAGTAGTAGATTGTAATAACCCAAATAAATAAATAAATAAAATCATGGGTGTATTAGTATTTAAGAGACTACCTCGTATAAAAAGGATACTAAAATGATAAGTCAAGTGACTGTTATGTCATTTGTGACGTCTGAATATAGTTTAACTCTTAAGTTATATTCGTTAACCATCTCACACAAATATAAAATGAGTCCGTCTCACATAAGAATTTGATAACCGATCTACTAAGGATTAGACATGGTGAAAAGAATGACATGTTAAGTATGTAGGTATGAATAGGCATAAAATAGCCTTAGAGAATCAAGTTATACGTGGTTGCATGGGAAAGTTATAGCATTATTAGTCATCAATATATTCCTATGTGGTTGCATGTGAAAATCATAGCATTCAATAGTCACACTAGCTAAACTTACGTAACATCCATGCAAGAATAGTAGTCATGCAAAGTCACTACTCTATAACCTACTTAAGTCAACTTATTTTTACTATAAATAGGGCATGCACTTTGATGTAGAAGCATGCATAATTTAGGAAGCCAATTAATAAAGTAAGGAGGGCATAAGAGACATACTACGTACACCACCACGTCTATTACTCTCTCTATATAGTAATAAGGTATGATTTCGGGACCCTTCGTCGATATAAGTAATTGTTCCTACTTTAAAATAAGACAATGTTAGAAATAATTGGTGATCATAAGTTTATAGTAAATTTTATGTTATAACTGTTATACTCCGTCTATGTTTTATTTATGTCTTATATGTCATAGTGTTTGTTAAGCTGGTACTTTTATTATAATGTACATTTGGCCATTTGTTCATTTGTTTACGATTATTGGAGGGAGATCACATTATTTTTTATCCTATGTACACGGAGGAGGGCATAGCCCAAGAGAACAATGGTTCCAATGATGCCTGGTAAAAGACCAGGGAATTTCAAAAGAGGTTATATTATCCCGTGTACATGGAGGAGGGCTTAGCCTAAGGGAATCTTGGCTCCGTAATGTGTCTCTTGTTCGGTAATGGTAGACCGACACTAATTTGATACGAATATGTGTTCTTATGAAAATAAGAAATGATATAATATTTTGGATACTCGACTGGTTTATGGCAGAAAGTACTGTATGCTGGTAAGTTATTATAGTCACGTAATTTATGGTACTCGGGGAAGTGATATTAACGAGGAGAATCTTAATGAATAATGAAAATGACATAAGGCCGGTGGAGGTAACCGGGGTCATACTCAGCATGTGGTTGACTGATCCCGTTATTTTTATATCTTTTTCAGGTACAAGTATCAGGGGGGGTCAAGAGTGAGAAAATCCATAAAGAAGACGAGACTTATAAGATATCTAATTAAATAAATATAGTTTTTAGTTTTTGTTTTATAAGTGTATTTATTTTATTGTATAACCTTGTATTTTACGGAAGGGAAAATATAGCGTTGACGCCATGTAATTCCGCTGCTGTCTATTATTAATAAAAAGAGGTATTTTGAGCTACCTGTCTGTTTTTCAGAGCGTTACATAGATCCTCTTGGTCGACCTTTGGGATTTTCTCTAATAGGGGGTGGCAATACGTACTCTTCTTCCGGGTGAAGAAAGGTGCGCATCTTCTCAATGAAAGATCTCTTACTTCCCGGATCACTACTCCTCATTTCATCGACGAGCTCTTCAAATGCATCATTATCGTTTTTCGGCATTGTGTCATCATTGCCATACTCCAATGTCCTCCAAAATGAATGAACTTGATCAAGGTGAACTCTCTCACCATTGTTTTTCAAACCAACCAAGAGACAAGCAAAAGGTAAGCCATGAGTAGTTCTTAAAGCACAACCGCATCCATTTACCAACCCGATCCCTAACTCAATTCCCCTCTTAGTTTCATTTTCCATAATCTTGATAGCTTATAAGGATACTTTTCCTTTCAACAAAGAAAATAAATGAGAAGTATTACGAGGTTTACTTCTTGACTCCTCGAGCTCTCTTCTTATTTTGGGGTGTTGTCTTTCAAGCATAGAATGAATAATACGGGACCAAATGGTATCAAGGATAAGGCTAGAGCTTTTCAACCAATCCTTCAAAAGAGAATGGGAGGACTCCATCCGAGAAGTAGCCGTGTTTCCAAGATGGAAATACCGGTTCGTGTAGCATAATACAAACCTTGTTGAGTACGGGCCCCATGTTTTCGCCGCATAAGTCGCCACTACCTTCCAACTTGTACAAAAGGCGGCCCAACGCAACTCAAACTCTTCCTTGGTAGTAGCATTTATCGCTACATTCCAACCGTGCTCTTCATTGCACATGATACGCTTTGTGCGCCACACATTCTTTGACCACGATTGTGCTTTGCTCTCAACAGCACGGTTCAAGGGCCAACGACTTAACAAGTGGGGTGTACCTGGATAGACGGACCATAGAGCGGCGATCAAACCCAACTCCCGATCAGTGACAAATGTCGAAATAGATGCTTCAGTGAACTCGAGAAGCATACCCAACTTCTTCAATAACCATTTGTACCCATCTTCCGACTCAGAAGGAATCAACACACAAGCAATTAAGAACGAAGATCCACATGGTGTGACACCAACAAGCTCAACGAGTGTTATCTTGTACACATTGGTCTTGTATGTCGAATCAATAAGCACAAGATGTGGATAAGTTCGAAACAGCTTCACGGCTTCCGGATGAGACATGAAAACATGAGAAAGCTCACATGTCTCGGGATTCTTCTCATGCCATTGCACATACTTTGCTTCTACAGCTAAGGACAACCTTTGTTGAGCGGGATTTCGATTCCCTCTCATTTCACGCCTAAGCTTTGTTGTCTCGCTATATATTTGGGTGCTTGAGGGTTGCGGTTTTTCCGGGGTTCTTTGATGAAGCCCGTTTTTAATATCTCTCGGGGGAATCGAGGCCCGGACTTGTTGTTTCACATACTCTTTCTCTTCTTCATTTAAACCCGCAAAACGCCTATGCCCATCCTTGTACATTACCAACTTGTGGTCGTGCTTCCCATAACCATCGGCGGTCACAATGTTCCAAAGTATTAAGTATTTATCGTCGAAACCCCGAAAATTGTTTTGCACAGCTCGAATACGAAATTTGCAATCACATTTAGTTGAACCGGATTTTTTCCTAGGATTATCGGGATCATACTCTCCCGGTGGCCTCCCGTATCTTGAACAACGCAAATATGAAACAACAAGTCGGGTTGGCTACGGTTTTTCGCTCCATTAGTTGCTTTCACAAATGCAAACCCATTATCAAACGCTATCTTTTGGGCCCAATCGAACGCTTCGTCACGAGTATCAAAGCCTATATCTGTCACAAATAAAGGGTTGAAATCGAACCCGTTATCGACAAATTCCTCAAATGAACCCTGTTTACATTTGGTTTTAATTAATATTACGTGCAAAACAAGCGGAAATTACATTTAAACGTACATAAAACGTGCGAAAACACGAGAAATTACACGAAAATAATAAAAGATCGCTCAAACATAACGTTGAACCACCGAATCAACTTCCAGTTTAGACGTTGAACCCTATAGGCAACGTCCAACCTGGACGTTGATATGGGGTGTCAACGTCCCGGTTGGACGTTGCTTATAGAGTTCAACGTCTACATTGAACGTTGATGTAGAGGTTCAACGTCCAGTTTAGACGTTGAACACTACAGGTAACGTCCAACGTGGACGTTGATATGGGGTGTCAACGTCCAGGTTGGACGTTGCCTGTAGTTCTCAACGTCTAAATTGGACGTTGAACCCCTACATCAACGTCCAATTTAGACATTTCTACCCTAACTCGTCCTAAAATCAAATATCAATAATCATAAATTCGACATACAAACTATAAATCGACTTCAAAACAGTGTTCAATAATCATAAAATTGCATAGGTTCGTAATGGAAGAGTTTGCATAACGTACCGATGAATCGTTGTTCGTCATTGATTACCGTTTAATTTTCACTGAAAACCGTCTTTCAAATTTTTGTGGAAGTTGTTTAGATTATTTTATGAGAGTATAGAATTTTAGAGAAAAAGATAGAGAGAGGAAGGAGAGAAAATGGTAGTGAAGGTCTTTTTTTTAAAAAAACGTCGACAATGTTTTATAAAACGTCGACGATGTTTCGCAGCCCTATTTTTTTTAGGTAAACTTCATACTTGATAATTGATATAAGTATTTTTCGTTCTGGGTTGAGTTTAAAACTATTTATTAAAATGGTGTCCACGTAGGTTCGGGTTTTCTAAACCTGAAACACGGAACAAACACGCAATTGCTCTTTAATTATTTTTTTTTCCAAATTTTTTTTAAAAAAAAAAAAAAGAAAAAAAATTGTACTGTTCACAGACACGCCAATGGGAATGGCGTATCTCTGTAAGAAAACCCGTCATTCCCAATGGCGCGTTTACTTTTAGTTCAATTTTGTAAGTTTGCATTTTCCTACTCATTAAAAACACGTCATTGCAAATGGCGTGTTTCCTTCGTGTTTTTGGTTCGTGAAATCCTAACCTACGTGAACACCATTTTGATAAATAGTCTTAAACCCGACCTAAAACGACAAATACTTACTTTTTTAAAATTATTTTAAAAATGATTTCTCTGTCTTTCTACTAATATTTGATACAGGTTGAATTTGGTCATAAACTTATAATCTTTTGTGAAGTACTTCGTACTTGATTTTTTTTTTTTTTTTTTTTTTTGAAAGATTCGTACTTGATATATTGGATATTTAGATATCGATCGTCTAATGAATGAATTTTTAATTGAAATGGTTCTCAACAATCCAATTTACGGATCCGAGTAGGAGAGCAAGCTAGTGAAGAAACTATATTACATGAATTCAAACTTACAAAAGCGTAATTGAACTCCGTATTAAGGTTTTTCATTTGCACAACAAACTTTTTAGTTTATTCAAAAAAGTTGTGAATTTGTGATACTTTCTCCTCCCCAAAAATTGACTACCTTCTTCCAAAGTGTCCTAATAGTAATTACTAATTAGTCCATATATAACACGCAATGATTTACCAGCAATTGTAGTGCTAAGTCTTACATAGTGGGGAAACAATTTGATAGGTTACGGTCATATTTAGGGTTGAGCAAAATTATTATATGTATTTGATACGATATAACATTTCAATTATACGAGTTTCTGTATATCCGATATGAATTTCCGTAAATACGGTACGTATCGGCAAAATTAGAAACCGGATATACAGTTTCCGATACGGTTCCTATTTTTAATAGAAATTATTAAAATCATAAATCCACGAAACATCGAGTATATACCAATATACGTGACTCAATCTTATTACTTTAATACATCTTTATGTTATTTACTCTTAAATTATTTAATACCCTTTAAAGACATTAAGAAAAATCATAAAATCAACCAAAAAAACGAAAATAAGACATTCAATTACATAAACTGGACTGAAACCGGATACCGTATATATGGAAAAACCGGATATACCAATATCGTATATACAGTTTCCGGATATACAAAAATATCGTATCGGATAAGGATACTCAAAAAATTTTGAGCTTTTTTATACAATTACAACTACGTATATTAGAAGTTTATAAACTCTATCATGAGACCGTTATATGCAAAAACTTGCAATTATTTGGCTATGGGGGGATACAAAATCAATCTATCACCCAACTGCAAAGAAAAAGAAAGGAAAAAAAAGTGATGGGTATATCCGTCACAAATTTGTGACGGGTCGAATTCTCGCTCACAAGGAGGCAAGCGGGGATTCAATGGATTTCCACACTTATCCTCCCACTTACCTCCTTATGAGAGGGATTCGATCCGTCATAAGCTTGTGACGGATATGCCCGTCACAGACGAGAATTTGTGATGTGCACTAATGCCTTAGTCGAAAAACAAATCCGAAAAGAAAAAGACAAATGGGATACAAGACCCACTTCAAAAGTACAAATCATTTATCATAATATGCAAATCCAAACTTTCTGGCGTTTAATCCTTGTCAATATTGGATAAGTCATCCAATTCTGCCGCATATTTTTCTTGGTATAGTTAAATTGTCTGATGACCAATCTTATAGTATCTTTCTTTTCATAGCCCTTTACAAGTGCATACTCCTTTTTGTATATAAAATTACTTCTAAATACTTTTATAAGTTAATGAGTTACTATTAGACACCTAATAAATTAGATGCATTTTTCTTGTGTGGTGAAATTAACACCTATTTTCCTTGATGCTTTAACGATACTCCCATGATTTATTCTGTATCATTTTATACATATGAGCATTTTAAATTAGGGCTGAGCAAAACCGGATATCCGAACCGCATTTAGAATACGGATCGGATATCTAGTTTTAAAATTCATGATTTGTTAACCTTTGATTTTAACACAAAGAGCAATGAGAAGAAAGAGAACTATTTGCAGGTTGTGCTATTGGATGACAAGTGAACATTGAGTGATTAAATTAAGTAATTAACCATCAAAAGTCTTTCTAATATAGTAAGGTAAATAAATGAGTGAGACGCTCTAAAATAAAAATGGTAAACAAAATGACCGGGATGGAAGGAGTGTATTAAATTTTGAGAATTATTATATGAACTAGTTTTAAACCCGTGCAAAATTGCACGGGTTTGGTTATTAAATGATCAATAAGCAAAATCTAATTAAAAAAATAAATATTAGGATAAAATGCAAAAAAATAGAGTAATAATAATCAAGGACATGTATAGTTAACAAAAAGATGTCATGCTAATATAGAAAGAAGATAACAAATTTTCTAAATTTTCGATATTTTTTCAAATGACATTTTTTTATATAATAATAAAATCAATTATACGTGAAATTTTCACTTTAATCTGTAACGCCGAAGAAACTTTGCAAACAAACATACAAATTTATTAAATTAAAAAGAAGTAAAAAAATTGAACAGACTTGGAAAAACATTTCCTAATGACCTCATCGTCCGGGCATATATTTTTCTATCTTCTCGAAGTTGTGCATATACTTCGTATAAAAAATCTAGAAGTTGTTCTTCAAAATTAATTATTATAATATGTAACATATCTATATGACAAAAAAAATACAAACTATTACCTAGGTAGCATCAAAACAGACACAAACACATAATACGGCCTCCCCTGAGATGTCGTCATGTTTCTTAAATTTAATAAAAATATATATTTATAGTTATAAAAATACAACTTTATTTTTATAAAAGTACTTATATTAAATTTAGAATAAATATTCAAAGTAAGTACTATATGCTAATTAGTTGAAACATAAATATCTAAATAAGGTTCATTAGGTGTCTGACACGAATTTTGAAGTGTCATGCGGTGTCGGTGTCCGACACAGACACTTTAGATGGTAGAAGTATCCGTGCTACCTAGGAATGACCTACTTGAAATTATAAGTGTATAATTACAATACTACTTCGTCGGATTTATTAAAATGTTGACGTTTACTTTTTGCACACTATTTATAAGTGATGAGAATATTCAATATAGCTTCTAATGTATAATGTAAAAAAATAGTTATGTCACACATTATTTTAATTGTCTTACAGAGTGCATTATAAATATCGAATTTATATAGAAATATGCATAAATTTATAGATTACTTTGTCTAATATATTATTGTCTTGAATTTTAAATTTTATAAAAACAACATAGCGTGTTATGAATTTATGTAGTAAAAGAGGTATTTATCATTATGTAAAATTTGTAATAAAAACTTGTCCAATAATATAACAAAAATGAAATATATTTCCTCTGTCTAAGTGAATAGTTTACGTATTTTTTTATTTTGTGAGAGAAAAATAAAGTGAACGCATGGGCCATCTCACTGAATTTTTAGAAGGATAATAACCTATTGGACAATAACTTGGCCGCAAAACCTGATGGAGGAAAATAAGTCATTGATTGACTGATACCCAAAGCCCATTCACATACCATTAAGAGTCACTTCGCCTAGTTTAAATACCATGTATTTATATATCCTAAAATGTCATACCCTAGACTGTCACATATCGTCCCCCTCCCTCTCTATATTACACCCCTAGTTATAGAAAGAGATGATAACGCTACAACCATTATCACTAACGCCACTCAAAATGTGTGAGAGTGGATAGTAAGATAAATCTACAAAAGGTGATTTTTTTATTTACATTTTATATAAATAATTTGATTAATTCGATCTTGTCAAAATATACCTAAAAATTCACACATTGATTTTACATTTTTTTCACAATGGTTATTAAATTTCAAATATTTTTATTAATCATTACTTTATTTAAGTATTTGATGGATACTGGATTAATGATTGACATTTTTTTACTTTTTATTTGTTTGAAATTGTTAAATAACAAATTTATTTAAGCTTAATTTTTATTTTATGTTCATTTATATTTTTAATTTGATGAGTATTAGAGTTGCTTAATTAAGGAGCATAAATAGAGAAGAATCAGAAGATTAGAAGAAACAGTAAAAATTAATTAAGTAGGAAATGAAGAGAGGGTAATTAATTATGAGAAATAATGGTGGGGCCACTTTTGTTTTTTCATTCCCTTAAATTAAGCAGCTAATAGGAAGTGTGAGAATGTTATTGCTTTTATATAAAGTAGATTTAGAGTTTCAAAAGTCTTTCAAAAGTGATATCATAAAATCGCTTTATAATTTTATTTTATTTTGAATTTAGAGTTTTTATATCTATACTAAATTTTTTGAATTGTTTTTAAAAAAATAAAATTATAGTATTAGACAACTTATTATACATGTATGAATACGATATAAATTTTAAACAATTTAAGAAAAATGTATGTAAAAGTGTTAGACAACTTTAAAAGTTCTTCCCTTTTAAACGTATATAAATTTTAAACAATACGATACAACTTTAAATGTATATAAATTTTAAAAGTGTTAGAAAAAATAAAATTATAGTATTAGACAACTTATTATACTCGTCTTGTCTTTTGGAAGCCCATCTTTCAAGGCCCCTAGGTTTGCGGACCAAGGGTATAAAAGAAGATTTCTGAAGAGAAGCAAGGGCATGAAGCATTCAACATACAACATCATATTTTCCTTAGCATTTCTCTCTTTTTGTTCTTCAAGTTTGGCTTTTGTAATGGGTTTTTACTTAGAAATTGGTTGTATTAAGAAGACTATGGGTAGCTAATCTTCTTTTGCTTAGTGTAATTTGAACAAGTTCTTCCCTTTTAGCATTGTAAGACTTTTTAATCCTTCCTTCTCTATTTAATTCCATCTTCCTTTGTTGATTTTCTTTGTTGAATGAATTGTTGTTAGGACTAACCATCTTAGTAATTGTTTGTTTGATTAAATTGCTTTGTCTTGATGAATTTGGTTGATTTGTCTTGATATTTGTTGAAGCAACTTGAAAGATTGTAACTTTGGTTTAAAAGTTAGAATCTTTTGAGTGGATTTTGGATTATCATGTATTTAGAACATGGTTTAATGTTTTAGTTCATGATTCTAGCATGCTTCTTTGGTTTGGTGCTTAAAGCTTGCATCTTTATTTATGCTTATGATTTAATAAGCATGGGTTTAGTTGTATTGGGTCATTTATGGATGGTTTAATTCATGGTGGCTAATTCTTAGAAGTTTTTGCAATAGATAATTAGAGAAGGGAGGAAAGGAGGGATCTTTACTTTGTTAAATTATGGGGGAACTTGGGATAATTGCACTAAGTTGTTTTTCCTTATTTGAATCTTTGATTATTTAGTTGTTATTGGTGATTCTAGGATTGACAATCATTTCTCATGAAAAACTTTCTCCCTATTTGTTATCTACATGTTTACCATTGTGAATATCATAGTTTGTAAGTAATTCTAGTCTTTGTTTCAATTAGTGTTTAATTTGTGGTTAGATTAATTAATTTGTTTAATCAGTTTTTAGCAAGAGTCTAGATTAGATTATTAGCATTCATCGCCTTCTCTTGGGTTCGATCCTTGTCTTACCCTTACTACCCTTTACTTAGGTTAGTTTGAGCCTAGATTTGGTTTTATAAATTGTTATTTGGCATAGCTAATTTGCGGATTTAACGACCCCGAAAATAGCCCGTCAAATTTGGCGCCGTTGCCGGGGAAGGCAACATAGCTAAATATCAAATTGAACTCTTGTTAGTGTCATACTTTGTCTAGATTATTTTTCAAATATTTCTTTTTGTATTGTTTGTAGGTTACTTGGTGTTGAAGTTACTAATTGTGTTGTTGAAGTGTTTTAGAGTTTATGCCTAGGTCACAAGAGGGACTTGGTGACCAAGACATTGACCCGGCTTCTAGTAGCATTTCCAATTGGTTGTTTTCGAATCCCCTCTATAGGAGACCCTTTTGGAGGGAGCCTAGTGAAGAGGAGTTTGAGAACAATATTTTTCAAGAACCACAAGAACAAGTGTTTGTGTCACCACCTAGATCACCACCTAGGAGACCACCACCCTTGAACATCATCTACCCACCCGAAATGGAAGATAATAGAACTATTGGTGAAATCCGGGCAAGAAACTATGAAGAACAACCGTTGTGTATCGCATACCCACCCATGGGGGATGTAAATTTCGAGCTAAAGGGGTTCTTTGTTCATAATTTTCCAAGATTTCATGGAATGGTGGGAAATGATCCCAATAGGCACTTGGCCGAATTTCACATGATATGCCAAGGGGCCATCCCTCAAGGAGTGACCGAAGACCAATTTAAACTTAGGGCATTTCCATTCTCTCTACAATATGCCGCTAAGGAATGGTTGTTTTGTCTTCCGGCCCATTCTGTCACTACTTGGGTGGGTTTGAAGAAGAAATTTCTTGAGAAATACTACCCGGATTCGAGGCATAACCACTCAAAGAAGCTCATCACTACCATTGAGCAAGACATGGGGGAAACTCTCTATGACTATTGGGAGCGATTCAAAAGCCTCGTGGCAAGGTGCCCTTATCATGGGATGTCGGGGGATGATCTATTGACGGCCTTCAATGAAGGATTATGCCAAAACGACCAACGGATGATTATAGCCGCCACCGGAGGTGGTATTGATACACTTAATGTGGCCGAGGCCAACAACATTATTGAGAAGTTGGCTATGAACACAAGAAGCTACGGGAGGAAGAATGAAAGGGGAGGAAGCTCTAGAAATGTTTCTTCCATGGAAGATTCTCATGCCTCTAAAAATCACAAACTCATGCAAGAGATGGGTGAACTCAAAAGCTTGGTATCCAACTTGGTTGTAAACAAAAGTAATTCATTTTCTCAACACCCCGAACCGCTTGAATGTTCTTATTGTGGAGGTGACCATGCTACAAATACTTGTTACATCATGATTGAGCAAGGAGCCACCATGGAGAGTGTCAATGCCATGGGGTATGGGAATTACAATGCTAGAAACCCAAGTGGTGGAGGGATGTATAACCAAGTGGGAAAGCGTGATCTTTTGGGGTGGGGAGGAGACAAATCAAAGAGTTTTGAAAATGGCCAATTCAACCACTTGAGAGCCCAAAATCCAACCCAAAACCGAAACACCAATTTCAACCAAAATCCCCAAAGAAATTTCAACAACAACTCAAGACCCAACAACTCAAATTTTCCAAGTAATTCTCAATCCCAAAGACAACCCAACCAAAATCCAAATCAAGGGAATTCCTCTTCTTCTCAAGGGAACTTGAGTGACATCTTGCAAACACTTCTTGCCAATCAAGAGAAGGATAGGGAGGAGGCAAGGAGGGATAGAGAGGAAGCAAGAAAGGATAGGGAGGCTACCAACCTTAGGGTGAACAACTTGGAAACCCAACTATCCCAAATGGCCTTAAATTTATCAAAATCCCAAGCCTCAAGCTCCACAAGATTTCCATCTCAAACCATTCCCCCACCAAGGGAAAATGCTAGTGCCATGACATTGAGGGGTGGAAAGGAGTTGGAAGTGAATCCCCTTGGCAAGGGAAAGGAAAAGATGAAGAATGTTGAAATGGAAACCATTGAGATTGAAGACCAAGGAGAATTGGTGGTTGGTCAAGAAGAGATATTGAGAAATGAAAAAGGGGCATCCAAAAGCATGGACCCAAAGGGAGACAATTCAAGGAAGAGCAAAGACACTATTGAAGATGATGAAGTGGAGGAGTACATACCGGAAGTCCCATTCCCTAGTGCTTTGATAAGCACAAGGAAATATGCCAAGGAGAATGACTTATATGAGACTTTCCGGAAATGTGAGGTTAACATTCCTCTTCTTAACTTGTTGAATAGTGTCCCTAGGTATGCAAAGTTTTTGAAAGAACTTTGCACACCTAGGAGAAATCCAAAGAAGGGAACCCATAAGGTTAGGGTGAGTGAACATGTGTCGGCCATTTTCAAACAAAATTTACCAAAGAAATGTGGAGACCCGGGCATGTTCACTATTCCTTGCACTATTGGGGGGAAAAGTTTTAAACGTGCCATGCTAGACCTTGGGGCTTCTATAAATGTCATGCCCCTATCTATTTATGAGACCCTAGGTTTAGGACCTTTGTCTAAGACCGGGGTAGTCATTCAACTTGCCGATAGGTCTAGTGTTTACCCCAAGGGCATGGTAGAGGATGTACTAGTGGAAGTCGATAATCTTGTCTTTCCGGCGGATTTCTACGTCTTAGATATGGAAGCTAGCTCTAGTGCCACCCCTCTCCTTCTTGGTAGGCCGTTTATGAAAACTTCAAATACCAAGATCGATGTTTCAAACGGGTGCTTGACTATGGAATTTGAAGGAAAAAGGTTAACTTACAATATATATGACTCCATGAGGCACCCGAGTGACCATCAATCTTGCTTCTTCTTGGATATCTTTGAGCCATTAGTGAATCAAATGTATAAACTTTGTGATAGAGACCCACTCGAGGTAGCTTTAACTAACCCAATGGAAGAGGAAGGTTTGCGCTTGTTGTTGGCTTTTGATGTGCAGGAATGTCTTGAAGAATTGGAGAAGGAAGAGCCAATAGAAACATATGAGGAGCTCAACGTCATAGAGATGCTGAAAACAGGGCAAGGCAGTGCTCGACGCAGCCTGCGTCGCACGACGCAGCCTGCGTCCTGCACTGGCTAACTTGTCCGAGTTGTTTTGCCTTGAGTATTCCACTCCACAAGCCCCTCCCTTCCATTATCCAACCTCCTAAGGTCGAGTTGAAGACCCTCCCAAGCCATTTAAAGTACATCTTTCTAGGGGACAAGAACACCCTACCACTTATCATTTCAAGCACACTCACCGAAGACCAAGAAGACAAATTGGTATCACTACTTGAAAAGCATAAGGAAACATTTGGGTGGAGCATAGCGGACCTAAAAGGGATAAGCCCGGTGACTTGCATGCACAAGCTACGGCTTGAAGTGGATGCCAAACCGGTCCGACAACCCCAAAGGAGGCTCAATCCACCCATGGCGGAGGTAGTGCAAGAAGAGGTAATTAAGCTATTGCAAATGGGTATCATCTTCCCTATTTCTGACTCTCGTTGGGTTAGCCCAACTCAAGTCGTACCCAAAAAGGGAGGAGTGACGGTAGTCAAGAATGCACAAGGAGACTTGGTCTCCACCCGACCCCAAACCGGTTGGAGGGTGTGTATTGACTACCGCCGCTTGAATGCGGTAACATTGAAAGACCATTTCACGCTACCATTCATTGATCAAATGTTAGAAAGATTAGCGGGGAAAGCTTTCTATTGTTTCCTTGACGGTTACTCGGGGTATTTTCAAATTCCAATCGCACCCGAGGACCAAGTCAAGACCATATTCACATGCCTATTTGGTACATTTGCTTATCGTCGTATGCCCTTTGGTTTGTGTAATGCACCGAGAACTTTTCAACGGTGCATGTTAAGTATTTTCTCCGACTATGTAGAACGAATCATAGAAGTATTCATGGACGATTTCACCGTCCATGGGGACTCCTATGATGCATGTCTAAAACACCTTGCTCTTGTCTTAGAGCGATGCCAAGAGTCCCATCTCATTTTAAATTCCGAGAAATGTCATTTCATGGTGACTAGTGGCATCGTTTTGGGACATGTAGTGTCGGAAAGGGGGGTTGAGGTGGATAAGGCTAAGGTTGACATCATAAAAACTTTACCTTATCCCTCTAACACCAGAGACATTAGGTCTTTTCTAGGACATGCCGGTTTCTACCGGAGATTTATTAAGGATTTTTCCAAGATTGCTAACCCTTTATGTAAGCTTTTGCACAAAGAAGCGGAGTTTGTTTTTGATGACTCATGTAGGAAAGCATTCGACGACTTGAAGGAGAGATTGGTCACCGCACCAATTATTCAAGCACCCCGATGGGATCTTCCATTTGAAATCATGACCGATGCAAGTGACTATGCATTGGGAGTGGTTTTGGGTTAAAAGAGTGACAAGGGACCCCATGTGATCCAATATGCTTCTAGCCTCTTGAATGATGCTCAAAAGAACTATTCCACGACGGAGAAGGAATTCCTTGGTGTGATTTATGCTCTAGAAAAATTCCGATCTTATCTCTTGGGCACAAAGGTGATCATCTACACCGATCATGCCGCCATTAGATACCTTGTGGCAAAGAAGGATGCCAAGCCAAGGTTGTTGAGATGGATTATTCTTCTAAGTGAGTTTGATGTGGAAATAAAAGACAAGAAAGGGGTGAAGAATGTGGTGGCGGATCATTTGAGCCAGCTAAACCATGAAGGAAGACCATCATGCCCTCTTGAGGAGGTTGAAGGAGGTCTCCCTCATGAGTCACTCTATGCTATACAAGTGGAAGAGCCATGGTATGCCACCATGGTCAACTATTTAGTGACAAAGCGGCTTCCAAGCTATTTCTCTTCTCATCAAAAGAGCAAAGTCAAGTCCGATGCCAAGTACTATACTTGGGATGATCCTTACTTGTGGAAATTTTGCCAAGATCAACTTGTGAGAAGATGTGTGCCCGAGAGTGAAATTCTCTCCATCCTACATCATTGTCATGACTATGCTTGTGGAGGACATTTTGGGCCACAAAGAACCGCTAGAAAAGTGCTCGAATGCGGTTTCTTTTGGCCAAGCCTTTTTAAAGATGCCCACAAATTTGTAAAGACTTGTGACCGATGTCAAAGGGTGGGGAATTTGACAAAGAGAAATGAGATGCCACAACAACCTCTTTTATATTGTGAGATCTTTGATGTGTGGGGAATTGATTTTATGGGCCCTTTTCCAAATCCCGGTGGTTATTTGTACATCCTCTTGGCGGTAGACTATGTGTCAAAATGGGTTGAAGCCATTCCTACCCGCACCGATGATGCCAAGGTAGTAGCCATTTTCATTCAAGAGAACATATTCTCTCGGTTTGGCGTTCCAAGGGCTATCATTAGTGATAGGGGGACCCATTTTTGCAACAAGGTGATTGGAGGCCTTCTCAAGAGGTATGGGGTGAATCATAAAATTTCCACGGCCTACCACCCACAAACAAACGGGCAAGCCGAACGCTCAAACCGTGAAATTAAAGGAATACTTGAAAAGACGGTGAATCCGGATAGAAAGGATTGGAGTAAGAGGCTAGTTGATGCATTGTGGGCATATAGGACCGCTTTCAAAACCCCCATTGGCATGTCCCCATTCCGTCTCATCTATGGCAAGGCTTGCCACCCCCCCGTGGAGGTTGAGCACAAAGCCTATTGGGCTATCAAATCTTTCAACCAAAACCAAGATGAGAGCGGTATGCACCGGAAGCTTCAATTACAAGAACTTGAAGAAATTCGCCAAGATGCTTATGAGAACTCTTCCATCTACAAAGAGAAAACAAGAAGATGGCATGATGGGATGATAAACCGTAGCGTTTTCAAGGAAGGTGATAAAGTTCTTGTGTTCCAAAACCGGTTTAAGCTCTTTCCGGGCAAGTTGAGGTCAAGATGGTTTGGACCTTACACCGTCAAGAAAGTGTTTACTCATGGGGCTATTGAAGTGGAGGGGCCCGGGGAGGGAAAGCTCCTCAAAGTGAATGGCCACCGTCTCAAGCACTACTTCCAAGGATGTACCCGGGAGGGGGAAGAAGAGGTCTTGCTTGAAGACCCCATTTATCAAAGTTGAAAAGCTTGAAATAGCTAAGTCGAGCCATCGACTCTAAATAAACGGCAAAACTTTGTACATACTCTATCCTTGTGAATATTTCTTTGAAGTTTCTTTGTTAAATCTTAGCATTTAAGTTGTTTTAAGTTAGTTAGACATTGCATCAAACAAAATTTTTTTTGAAGTTACTAACGGTTTTGTGAAGTTTTGCGAGTTTTTGGCCGCCTCGGGATGCGTGCCACGGATAAAAAGTTCGGGAATCGATGGAATTTGGATATTGGAGGTTATTATGGGCCATTGAAGTGAAATTGCAAGTGTGGGGGTGTTTGGAGCACTTAGCAAAAATTTTGCTAAGTGCAAAAGCAAGAACCATCCGGCAGTGCTCGACGCAGCCTGCGTCGTAGGACGCAGCCTGCGTCGTGACGACGCAGCCTGCGTCGAGAGCAGATTTTAGTTTATTTTCTAGGCTTTGCCCGTGTTCTTCATAACACAAAAACACCAACTTCTTCTTTGCTTTTCACGACAAACACACCAAAACCAACCCCAATCCCTCAAAAATCCATCTTTCTCACTCAAATCTTCCAAAACTTTCATCAAAATCAATCCAATCCTTCATCCAAATCATTATTCTACCTTCTATAACCCCAAAATCAATCTCATTCCCTCAAAATCTCAGAAAAATCCGTCTTAAAAACCTAGATTTTTTTCCCTCAAATTCGTTTTTTTTCGGGTCTTTTGTTGGGTTTTTAAGGCTATTTGTCGAATTCCTACCTATTCTAATCATCAAGGAGCTTGAATCTTGTGGAAAAGCAAAGGTATAACTTCATACTCGAATTTTTCATTATCCTTCAAGTTTTTGCTCGAATTAGGCTAGCTTTAGTCTTAGGTTGAGTTCCCCCTTCCCCTTGCTTGATTGTGTAGTTAGGATTGGATAAAGTTTTCTGAGTAAGGTAAAGAAATTCAACAAACACTAGCTTTTTGAGGTGTAGAAATTGTTGCTCACCAAGTGTTTGTTGAATTGCTTGAGTGAAAAAAAATCTTTCGAGTGATTGCTTGTTATTGTTGTAGTGTGTTGTTTGTTACATTTTGCAGATATGGCACCAAAGATCTCTAAGTTGTTTGGCAAGGGAAAAAATAAGAGGGCCGCGGTGAGTGAGCCCGACACCGAGGTTAAAACGGTGTTCATGGGCTATGAGAGGACGCAAGCTCAACATAAGAAAATTTGGGATCAAATTTCCACTCACCCTCTTGTAGCAACCAAATTCTTTTGCCCAACCACCCTCCATGCCTTAGGCATGTTCGACTTGACAAGGGACATGCTAGCTAAAGTAGGGCTAGAGGCTTATCTCGAGCAAAACTCCTGGGATGACACCTATAGGAGTTTTGCATACGAGTTTCTAGCAACCTTGTCGGAGTTGGATGTGCCCGAAGGTGCGGAGAAAGCCTACCGATTCCGATTGAACCAAACTTGGCATGAAGCCCCAACTTCCGAAATCCGTCAAATCCTAAAAATCACCAAGCAACCGGTAGACATTAGATGCCCAAGGGGGAAAATGCACCAGATGTGGGATAACATTGCCGATGACCATGGCCCGTCTAAGGATGCCAAACTGTCAGCCATCACCCACCCCGTACTCCGCCTAATTACTAGGTTCCTTACCACCATTTTCAACTCCGCGGGAGAACCCACCAAAGTGCCGGAGAAGATCCGGCTTTGTTTGTGGACTATGCTTCCGGAGGGGGTAGGGATCCCGGATTGGGCCGATTTCGTTTTGAGAGCTTGCATCAAGAATAGGCAAAAATCGGCAAGGGCAAGCATCCATTGTGGGGGGGTGATTTCTTTCTTGGTAAGGCATTATGAGGGGGGGCATTCCTAATGGTCAAGCGGTGAACATATGTAGGGGTTTGACGAGGTACAACCATCTTGGGCTAGAAGAAGTTCACATGTTTAAGACTAGCAAGGAGCAACCCTTGAAAGGGTTTTGGTTGGGAAGTGACGGGCTAAGCTACATGAAGTTGCCTAGACCTCAAAACAATCCTTTACCTAGAGGACCCGCGGCGTGGGATTTTGTATGTCCTAGGGAGGAAAGTTTGGGGGTAAGTAGTGCGGAGGAGGAGGAGGAGGTAGAAGAAGTGCCTTTGAGGCAAAGGAGGGTAAGGAGAGAAGGTGGTGGGGGAAGTGAGCATTTGAGAGAGGAGATTGAGATCCTTGCAATTGAGCAAGGCCCTTCCCAAACCACCAATTTTGAGCAACAACAACAACAACAACAAAAACAACAACAACAACAACCACCACCATTTCATTTCCAATCACCATTCCAAAGCCACCATGATACCGACACCCCCATGTTTGATGCGGAGGGTCGTTCTAGCACACCCGTGGAGTCATGGCAACAACAAATGGCTAACTATTTTGCTAGCACCAACGACGTCTTGGCACACATTAGTGGGAGGGTAGATGCCTCAAACACTTGGCAACAACTTCAAGGAGGTAGGCTTGAGAGTTTGGATGATTGGCACAATGTTGTGGAGGAGAGGGAGAGATTGAGGGCGGAGGCCGAGAGGGCTCAAAGTGAGGAATGGAGGAGGATGCTAGATGGGCAAGAGAAAGCCCGCCTATGGAGAGAGCAACAAGATAAAAGATGGCGGGAACAAAATGAAATGTGGGCCACCCAAAATGCTTGGAGGGAGCAAGCTACGAGCCACTTTAACGTCCAAAATGAGCGCCACCACACCTATCTTCAAGACTCCTATGAGGATGCGGTGGCACATGAGGATGTCTATGGCTTAGCTAGCTCTCTCTTTGGGATGTCCATGCAACAAAACCCGGGCTACCCTTTTCCTTACACCCAAGCAACCCTTGATGAAGGCATGGAGCGAAGAAGGCAGATTAGAGAAGAAAGGGATAGGAGGAGAAACCGAGGAGGTGCCTCGGGGTCTTCTCCTTTCGACAATTGATGAGGTAACATTTTTCTTCTCTCCTACAATGAGGACATTGTGTATTCTAAGTGTGGGGGAGAAGATTGTACATAGTTAGTTTGTTTTTGATGCATTGTATTTTTATTTGTCTTTATTTTTGAAGAAAAAGAAAAGAAAAGAAAAAAAAAAAGAAAAAAAAAATTGAAAATCCCGGCTAGGTGAAAACCCACAAGGGTGGGCACCTAGGCAAGATTGGGAAGGTGGCCGAGGACGGAATGAAAACCCGAAAGGGCATTCCGGGCAAAATGAAGAATCGAGTTGCGAGCCACCAATGAGAGGAAAGGAAAAGCTAAGGTGAAAACCCGAAAGGGGACCTTAGGCAAAATGAGGGATTTTCAAGAAAAAAAATGAAAAAAAAAAATGAAAAAAAATTTGAGCATGATTCTTCCTATGATGAGGATTTTGGAGAAATAAGAAGGGAGTGATAAGGAGGAAATTGGAAGGAGGCTAGTTTAGGACCCCTTTTATTTTTTTTTATTTTTTTTTTTAGTCACAAAACTTTGTTCCAAATTGGTGGATTTATGTTGGTGGTCGCTTGGTTGTGCAAATTGTGAAGTTTGGGGCCAACCAAGTAACCATGATTTGCATTAGTGGAGTAATAAGGGGGTGATATAAGGGGTGGATTTGTGTGAAGATTGTTGAGAAAGACCATCTCGCTATGCCTTGGGATAAGGCAAAGATGGTCATACTATCTTATTGGGAGCTATAAGTAGGGAGGAGTTGATTTGAGTCAGAGTAGGTGGCATGTCGTGTCTTTAGTCTTGAGGGATGATATAAGGAGGGGGAGTGAGAGAAGAGTGTCACAAGAATTGAGTCTTTTTATTTTGTTTTTGTCATTGGTGGATTGTTCTAGAGGGAGTATAAGAAGGGTGTAGTGAGGGAAGA
>JAIUZE010005966.1:0-56350 GCA_022085475.1 Heliosperma pusillum
ATAAAGTGTAAGTGGGTTATCTCCTCACTTATCTCCTCACTTAAGTTTAAGACGGATTAAGTCCCCCTGCCGCCGCCCCCACCCCACTGCCACCCTCCCTCCTTTGAATTGTTGTAATTATTAATATAGATAATTATTATTACTCCCTCCGTCCCTGTCATTTGTCGTGCTTTACTTTTGTCACAATTATTAAGGAAATGTTGTTCATATATGATAGACTTAGTACCCGTTCAAGAATTACGCATTAGGTGTAATTCTTGAATAGTCCCCGTTTTGGGACTGTCTTTGAATCTTTAATGCCATTTAGGTGGTAAATACTAATTATTTTTTTAATTGTTATTTGACGATTAAGTTTGGTTGACAGTTCCTTTAATGTTCTCTGAATACATATGGAGAGTGACAAGTCATTCAACATTGTGTATTTGGAGAACTGTAGGGAATTGCTGCCAAATTTTCGTCTCATAACAATTAATTAAATGATTAGTATTTATTAATGGTATGAAAGATTCAAAGATGGGTTTAGGTTGGAGAGATAAGGACCCCATGAACTCGAATATTATTTTTTTTTTGCAGGTGGAAGATGTTGTTGTTGTTGTTGTTGTTGTTGTTGTTGTGGTTGTGGTTGTGGCTGTGGTTGTGGTTGGAGGTTGGAGGTTGGAGGTTGTTTGTTGTTTGTTGTTTGTTGTTTGTTGTTTGTTGTTTGTTGTTTGTTGTTTGTTGTTTGTTGTTTGTTTGTGTAATATGATGTGTATTAGTAGTTATTGTTGTTATTGTTGCTATTAGTAAACTTTTAGTCCTTGTTGTTATTGTTTTGAATATTTATTTAAGTCGATAATAATAATTATAAACGTGTATGTAGATTTGAAATGAAAAGAGTACAACGGGCATGGATGTATGAAAGATTGGATTGTAATAAAAAATTAAGGCAGGAGTTTGTAAAGGGCGTTAATGAATTCATTAATTATGTTAAGAATCAAGAAGATTACGGTAGATGTAAGGAAATTAGGTGCCCATGTGTAAAGTGTATAAATCGCAAATTTTTAGTCGAACAAGAAGTACGAAAACACCTAGGGCTTTGGGGCTTTTGTGATGACTATTATGATTGGGTGTGCCATGGTGAAAATTTTCCCGTTGAGGAGAGGTCTGACAATCCCTATAGGGATATGGTGGAGGATGCATTGCGCGACAACATTAATGAAATTATAATGGAAAATGTTGACGCCGAAGTGGTTGATGAATCTCCAAATCCTAATGTACTAGCCTTTTTCAAAATGTTGGAACATGCCAATAAACCGGTGTATGAGGGGAGTCGTATCTCTCTGTTGCAGTCAGCTTCCCGGTTGGTAACTTTGCAATGTGAATACAATTTACCCCACAAATGTGTAGATGGTATCGCGTCATTTATAGGGGACATTATTCCTGAAAATCATGTTATGACGCGTAACTTCTATGAAACCAAAAATATTCTTAAAGCTCTTCAACTCCCTTATGAAAAGATAGATGCGTGTGAAATATGATGTATGTTGTTTTGGGATGATGATAGTCTTCTCGATAAGTGTAGAAAATGGGGTAGAGATCGATATAAAAAACAAAAGAATGCAAATGGCAAAAGGGTTGGGAAAAATATTTTAACTTATTTCCCAATAGGACCGCGTTTGCAACGACTTTATGCCACAAAACTAATTGCGGCAGAGATGCGGTGGCATCATGAAAATCCACGTGTCAGCGGGATAATGTCTCATCCAAGTGACGGCGAGGCTTGGAAACATTTTGATCGCATTCATCCTTCTTTTGCAAGTGAGCCTCGAAATGTTCGACTTGGTCTTTGTACTGATGGTTTCGCACCTTTCGGTCAATACGGAAAGTCGTACTCCTGCTGGCCGGTAATGCTCACTCCATACAATTTACCACCCTGGCTATGTATGAAAAGACAGTTTATGTTTCTATCATTACTTATACCCGGTCCGAACAGTCCCAAAAAACATCTTGACGTTTATTTACAACCGTTAATTCGCGAGTTGAAGCAGTTGTGGGAGACAGGGTTGTACACATACGACGTCTCTAGAAAGCAGAACTTTGATCTTAGAGCCGTACTATTATGGACTATCAATGACTTTCCTGCTTACGGCATGTTATCGGGTTGGTCAACTGCTGGTGAACATGCGTGTCCATATTGTATGGAGAAGGAGACTAAGTCGTTTTGGCTTTATAAAAGTAAAAAATGGAGTTGGTTTGATTGTCATAGACAGTTTTTACAACCTGATCATGTTTTCCGCAAAGATAAAGTTAATTTTCGAAAAGGACGAGTTGAGAAAGATTTTGCTGCTACGAGATTAACGGGTGAAGAAGTGGGGGATTGTGTGAAGCATTTTCCCAAAGTTGTGGATGCAAGTAAAGCTGAATTGGACTCGTTAAAAGTTTCTCGAGTTGGGTGGTGGAAACAAAGCATTTTTTGGGAACTTACTTATTGGAGAACACTATTAATTCGTCATAACCTTGATGTAATGCATATCGAGAAAAACTTTTTCGAGCAACTGATTCACACGGTGATGAATGTGAAAAACAAGACAAAGTTTACCCCACAAGCACAAGAGGACATGTTGACCGTTTGTTCTAAACAGCGAAAAATGGATTCATTCATTTTGAATAAAGAACAAAAGAAGGTGTTGTGTGATTGGATATCCAATTTGAGATTTCCGGACGGTTATGCTTCAGATCTGAGTAGATGTGTTGATAAACACGAGTTGAAACTACATGGATTGAAAAGTCATGATTGTCACGTGTTTATGGAGCGTTTACTTCCAGTGGCTTTAAGGCACCTTCTTCCGAAGAATGAGTGGAATGCTATAACTGAGCTTAGCCAATTTTTCAGAGATTTGTGTACTTCATCGATACAAGTTGAAAAAATAACTACTCTCGAGAACAACATTGCCGAAATCATTTGCAAGTTAGAGAAGATATTTCCACCATCTTTTTTTAACTCAATGGAGCATTTACCAATTCATTTGCCGTATGAACTGAAAAGGGGTGGTCCAGTGCAATATAGGTGGATGTATCCTTTTGAGAGGTAATTAATTCCACAATTATCCAATTTTAACTTTAATTATTTCAGTCTATCTTATCCAAGTTTTTTATAGGTTCTTAAATCATTTGAAAAAAAAGATTGGAAATAAAGCGCGTGTTGAAGGTTCTATATGCAACGCGTATTTGCTTGAAGAAATTGCCAATTTCTGTTCCTTTTATTTTGAAGAGAACGTGGACACAAAAGCCAAGGATCTCGACGTACGCTCGAAAGAGCCTACGTATTCTACCTTACCCGAGATTTTTCAAGATCACGGGGGAATTTGTTCTGGAAAGTGTCGTGAAAGATTTTTAGAAGACAACGAATATGAGCGTGCACACTTATATGTTTTATCTAACTGTGATTTAGAAGAATTGAAGCATAACGAAGTGTAAGTAAAAAAATCGTCCTTTGAAACTTTAATTATTAATAATTAATTATAACAACATGCATGTAAAAACTATTACTTAATTCGACATTTTTTATAATGAATATATAGGATGTTTGAAAATTATATCAAAACAGAATATCCCCAATTTCTCACAGCCGAGGATATTTGGAACAAATTTGACACAAGATTTCCCCAATGGTTTAGAGGACAAGTAAGTACATACTACATACTAACACCAGATTACTCTTTTATTTCAATTTTTTTTAATTTTTTTTTAATACCTGAAGGTATTATAATATGTTAATAATTTAACAATGATAGGTAAACAACTTAAAAGATCCAGTTCTCATAGCCTTAGCACAAGGTCCTTCGAAAAGGGTGCGAACATGGAAACGTTATTTCATTAACGGATACAAATTTCGCACTTTCAAAGATGGGTTAGATTTGGAAAAATCTACACTTAATAATGGAGTATGTGTAAGTTCGACTGAGGGAGCTGACTACTATGGAACACTCAACGAAGTTGTTGAATTGTCGTACACAGGCGAAAAAAACACATATAATGTTATTTTATTCAAATGTGATTGGATAGATAATTCTGAAAAAGGAATGCAAATACATAAGGATTATAAACTTGTGGATGTTAATCGAAGCAGAAAATTTCCGAAATATGATCCATTTGTGTTGGCTTATCAAGTTGAACAAGTTTATTATACTTCATATCCAAATATCAAAAGAGATAAAGATAAGTGGTCAGCAGTATTCAAAACTAAAGCCAGATCGCATGTTGATGCACCTATTGTCGAATCTGCGTTTCAAGAAGATGTTATTAGTAGTGAGACACTACTATCAATAATTGAAGTGGCAGATGATAATGAAATTATAGAGGAGGAGGAAGAAGAAGCTCAAGTAGAGGACAATAATGAGGAGAAGGTAGAAGAGGAGGAGAAGGAGGATGAGCAGAAGCGGAAGGAAGACGGAGCAGAAGATAAAGAGGAAGATAAAGAGGAAGATAAAGAGGAAGAAGAAGATTTTATAGACTCCCTTTTTAAATACAACATTTCCGAAAACCAATATTTAAGTAGTGATGATGAATAAGATTATTTCTAATTCTTATATTAGTTGAAACTACTTTTTCTATATGTGTGGTCGTTTGTAAAACAATTTATAGTTTTTATTATTTATTAATACCAATATATAGTTTCTTGTCATTTAATTGTACATACATGTTTGTTAATTCATGACAACTTTGAATAGTTTAGTTTTTCTCTATATGGCGGGAGGACGAAGAAGAGGTAGTACTAGTAATGTAGGAAACAGAGGGCAGGAGGATGAGAATGAACGAGTGAATGACAGGAACGCGCCACCGCCACCGGTGGAGACTACTACTCGCAGAGTCCGCCTCGATCCGGATGAGGAAACAGGTGTATGGTAAGGCTAGTTCACTTTTACTTTAATTGTTTAATCATAATTATGATTATTCAAAAATCATAATATTTATATATAATGTATGTATTTAACTATGATTATTAATTTCAGGTTCAGTGACGCAGATGTGGTTAAACTGATCTCGGAGACCATAATCTGCGGGTACAAGGAGCATGCGCCATGTTGGAAAGAGGCGTCAAATAATTTGCGGTCGTCTTGGTGGAACTGGTTTGAGGTATAATTATTTAAAATATTATAATTATATCTATTTAAATTTGTTTTTCTCAATTTATCTTTGTTATTGATTTTTTATTTTTTTATTTATTCACTTAATATTTTCCTAACTTTATGCTTTTAATCATGACAGCAAAAGGTTTCTTTCGATCCTCGCCATACAGATATGGTAAGGAAATCTTGGGAAGACGCCATGAAGACCCGTTTACGTCATATGATCTACCGAGCCTCGCAGAAAGACGAGGAGCACAGGCCGAGTTGGATTCCTTTGGACTTGTTTAGAAAGCTTAAGAAGAGGCCTGTCGAAGATCCTGGTTTCGTTGTGAGATCTCAATCAGGCGCGGCTAATCGTAGATCGGGATGTGAAGAGAAGGGAAAGGCGTTGCCTACTCACATTATGGGTAGAAAAAACACCTTGAGAATCATGGACGAAATGGTAAATCTAAATCTTCTTTCATTTTTTATTTATTTATCTAATTATAATTTAATACTTATATATATGTTATACTAACAAGTATTTAAATTGTAGGTCGATAAATCTTCAACTGGTATCCCAAATGCGGTGCAAGTCTTAGAGAAGACAAAGAAGCACCCGTTCCGTGGATGGTTATCAAAAAAACCAGCTCAACTCTATGTAAGTTATGCATTTTTTTGTTAAGTGATTTATGTTTAATTTGTCATTTATATATTTAATTACATTAACTACTTAATTTAAATGACAATTACTAATTCTGAACTTGTTTGTGATGCAGAATAAGATCATATCAAAGAAGTCTGAGCTTCAAACTCAAGGAGTCGAAAACATCGACGATAATGAGATCTATTATGAGGAGACTGGATTTGACGAGAAAGGAAGATGCTACGGATTGGGACCAGCGGCGAAGTTTTTGTTTGACCATCATAGGCACCCTGTTGCTACCTCAAACCCGACTCAGGGCAACCAAGGTTTGGCTACTAAGCTGTCAAAGGAGAATGCTGCACTTAGACAAGAGCGCGACGAGCAGGCTCAAAGGATTGCAGCTATAGAAGAGTACTTGAGTCAGGTTGCAAGAAATTCTACTCAAAACTGCAGAACTGGAGGTCCTAACCAGGGTCGAGACGACTTTGATGATGATAGGGGCGATAATGCTAGGTCCAACCCATTCACCCCTTTCCCTCCTTTCCCTCCAATCACTCCACTGACTTGAGTGATTAGTTAACTATTTGGTACTTTGAACCTTTTATTTGTAAAACTTTAATTACTTTTATGATATAAAATCAAAACTTTGTTCGGTTTTGTGTTACATTAGTAACTTTGTTGGACGCGTAACTGCTGGAAAACTTCTGTAATTTGCAGGTTTTTTGTCGTTTTAACGCGTATAAGGGGATGCAGGAAACAGGCAGATCCTGGAAAATACAGGCATTATTGCGACGGAAATTCCGTCGCAAACATTGACTGACTTACAGCCAAGTCAAACACAAAGTCAATCTTTGCGACGGAAAGTCAAACTTTTGCGACGGAAATTCCGTCGCAAAAGTTGACTTTATGTTTGACTTGGGTGAACAGGTGGCAGTCAAGTCAAACATTCAGTCAACAGTTGCGACGGAAAGTCAACAATTTGCGACGGAAATTCCGTCGCAACTGTTGACTTTATGTTTGACCCCAATTCAAGTCAGTCAATTTTTGCGACGGCGACTCCGTCGCAAATGCTTGACTTTCCGTCGCAAAACTGTGCGACGGAATAATCCGTCGCAATTACTACTGTTTGCGACGAAAATAAGCGACGGACACTATCCGTCGCAAATCAGTCTTTAGCGACGGAAATTCCCTATCTAGCGACGGAATAATCCGTCGCAACCCGAACTTTATTTTGTAGTGAAAGAAATGAATAACTATAACAATCAAATGATAAACAATAAACTAGAAATGAAAATAAATTGCATAAATAACAAAAAGATGAGAAATTTATACCAACAAAGCTTGTATTAATGAATGGGGAGAATGTCTTCACCCAAAATCTTCAATACAAACCCAAAACTATGATAGTTCTCCTAAGAAAGACTAGATCAACTAACTTGAATTTGAGAAATTAGACTTAATTAGGGAACGATTAGGAGAGTAATTAATGAGTAATAGAGGTTACAAATTATCTAGGGTTTTGTGCTTAGAGATAATGAAAAGCTGCTTACAAAATATTAGGGGAAGGGTATATATAGGTATCTCGAAAATTAAGAAAGAAAATAGAAGAGATGGCGAAATGCGGAGTTGCGTTCCTGGCCGGTCGGGAGCACATCAGTGTCTTCATTTTTCTCGTCTTCAAAATTCTTCTAAGTATGAAATAGGGGGTCCCGGCCGGGTGCCCGGCCGCCGGCCTCCCACCGGCCTGGAGCACGAAATATACTTTCCAACTGCATACTGATGTAGTGCAGGCCGGGTAGGCGACCGGCCGCCGGATGACCGGCCGGCGCTATCTGGGCCATTGCTTCTCTTTCTCTTCTTCTTTCCTTTGTGGGTGTGTAGTCTGTGCCGGGTGGCCGGCCGCCGGTCGGTTGACCGGCCTGCGCCACCTGAGGCTTGCTTTCCTTATTTCTTCATCTCATCTCCGAATCCCGACTCATGCAAGACCTTTATGCTCCGATTTCTTCATTTCCGCCTTAATTCCTACAAATTAAGATCGACATTCATAGCACGGGAAATCGGGAAGCAAAATGCAATCAAGGGCACGCAAATCCGTGTAAACGGACCAAAATGGGGACGAAAATGAGAGGAAAAATGTGACTAATTAAATGCTTATCAGTTCAACAAATAATTTGTCTTTTTTTCCTAAAAAACTTGCATGGGCTATGGCCTAGTCAGCCTTTACTTAGCTTCATCTCTAGGTTCATACGACATTGCACCTCTATGTAACACGAATCAAAATTTTCAGTCTTTCATGAATCACATGCCAAAGTATATCAGTATATCACCAAGGAACTGATGGACAAATATTTTGAAACTAACACATTCAAATCCGAAGAAATCGATGAAAAATGAGTTGTTAATAAATAAAGAAACAAAAATCATTCCAAATAGGCAAAAGATCCTCCGAGTTGCAACATAAGTTTTTTTACTTTGATGACATCAAGTATCTTGCAAGATTCAAAATCACTTCAACTTAGTATTTGAGTTTTATTAAACAATTTAAAAACCTTTATGATAGAACTTAACAATATTGTACCAAATAAAACAAATCCAGTTCATTGAAAATACTTCAAGGGACATGAAACCACATAAAAACGCAAATATATTCACATTAAACATAACTAATCATTAAATCATACCGATCCTAATTTACATCAAGCTATCCCGAAATATGTCTTGGGACTTACAGCGAGATAGGAGAGTCGAACTACAAAGACGAAAAAATGAAAATGACCAAAACAATAGGTATAGGAATATAGGATGATATATATAAGTGAGATCAATACTCCAATTATTTATCAGATAGTTATTATGTGGATGCAGCTACGTAAACAATTTCATAAGAAACAAATAAAAGTGGATGAATAAACATCCGGCGAAAGCCACTCACCTATGGCATTGTTAGAGGGAGAAGACGAGATATTTGGTTGCCCATTTCGAAGAATATTATATGAGCATATATTCTCAAATTTATTTACGGTGGGAAACTGAAAAAAGTATAAAGAGTTGAAGAGTTTTTTTGTTAACTAATTACCTTTTAAATTTCTACGGAGTATTAAAGTAATAGTAATTATTTGATAAACATTAAGAGTGTTTAATGAAAAAAATAATTATTTGATAAACTTTAAGAGTGTTTAATGACAGAAATGTGAAGAGTTAGTTGTCAAATAATTATCGGATAGACTTTAAGACTTTAAGACTTGGCGCAACCCAACAGACATGAGAGTATCAACGAATGACAGTGTATGGCCTTCTTTTGTAATGCAATTTGAGAATATTTCTAGGAGGTGCTCTAGAGGAAGCCACGTGGCATCAAATATATGCTCAATATACCCTTTTTATATTATTGTATAGATTATACAAAATCGTAGTAAAACGGCAAAAGAAGTAAATATTGCGCGAGTATAAAAATAAACTAACAATGTCGAAAACTAGTACAAAACCATGGGAAATAACTGTATAAAATAACTATAAGTAGCATACTGGTAAACTATGCATTTATTAAGAGGTCTCCGACGCTCTGTAACTCATGACCCTTACGTGACTCACACCCCTAATCCCCTATCAGTACTCACTACTCTCAACCGACCGTCAATTTGTTCAATACTTTAAATTATAATTAACAAGTTAAATATTTTTTCTATATAAAAATTTTCATCCATAATTGAAGAAATTGATTGATTTATGAAATTGAGTGGATAGGAATTGAAGGTAATTGGTTTGATGTTTTTTAGTATAAAGATATCACATGGAAAGTGTAAAGAGTACAAATATCATAACTCAAAACAAAAATGTCATATGTAAATACACTATGTTATATAACTAAGGGTAATTAGGCAGCCGTAAAAAAATCCCGGAGAGTAATTGAATTGTATTGGAATCTTAGTTTTTTAGGTATCAATTTTAATACCAAATATTTCTAAAAATAAAAGTAATGATTTTGAGAAAAAGTTATATAAAATATTTTGATTTGTATTGTTAAACATTTCTCAATACATGCGATCACTTGTAGCAAAACCAGAACAATTTTGTCCTCTTCATTTCTTTTTTCCTAAAAGTTTTGATGATTCATTTTCTACAAAGAATTTCTTGTTACAACGATCAAATAGACTAGATTTTATCATAAAAAATAAAGATAAAATCAAGTGAAATGAATATGCATAGAAAAATAAATTCTTCGGTTCTCACAAAAATGCGGTAGAAGATCCCTATTTGGTGTGACTGTGACTTGGGTCTCTTTTATCAAAGAAGCTTAAATCAGAAAGATCAATCACGTGCAGAAGTATAAAAATTCAAATTCTTGTAATTGCAAGTTTGATTTTGCATGCCAATTTGGCAATTTGTACACCTAATGTCATGTCATTTGCCAATTAACAATCTTCACTTTTGACATGAATGAACCTCTAAGGCTCTAAGCAATGATACTCTCTATACAGTGGAGGAGAATTCTGAACGCACTTAGACAAATGGTTGGAAAGTCATAGTAATAGTAGTGAAAGAAAGTCTAAAACGCACTTTTGCTTTTGATAGGTTAAATAAGGTAAGCTGTACATCATCGAAGTTGTCATGTGCTAAGAAAAATTGTGGGAAACGACACTTTATTTCATGTTTAAGCATGGCGCACAAGTCCAAACATATCACAAATTCTTATTTCAGACCGAGTTATCCGTCTTAAACTTAAAACGGATACCATATTCTCTCACAAAATACCCATCAAGGGTGAGTGGAGAGCACATGGGGGGAGCCCACCTTGTCCCCTCTACCCATTTCCTCTCACAAAATACCCGTTGTAAGATCCGACCCGTCTTAAGCATGACCTACTGCAAACATATAGTTGTTGATCACGCTTTTTTGTCAAAGTTCTGCACTTCTTTTCATCAATTTAAAAAGCTTTAGTAGTGCTTAGCTTTTGTTTTCATCGTATTACAAAGAAGCTTAATCTAGTACTAGGGTAATGAAGTTGTCGATTTTCTATTGAAGTACTCGGTAGACCGTAGACGGTAATAGCTTAATAGGTTCTTAATTTTTGAAGCGTCTTAATTTGATAGGTGCAGAATCTCAAAACCATTTCTTTTATGTCCATTTTATCTCTTAATACGTATTATAATATATATTTCATTTTCATTTGTTAATCTTTTTTTTTTTCAAGTGGATTTATAATTATCTGAATCCATTCGATATGCTCAAAGTTAAATTCAAACCATCTAAAAGGTAATGAAACTCTAGAAGTTCATTGTTCCTAGATGGTCTAAATTCTATGTACAACGTTTAGTAGAATATAGTTGAAGAATAAATGATTCAAACAATTAAAGCTTGATTGAAAAAATGATAAAAGAAAAATTCTTTAGGCTAAAGCATAGTTACTTTCTAATTTGTGTATTTGAAGTTTGGTCTATACTCTATATTGTTCGAAATTAGGGGCTTTTAAGCCTTGAACATATTTTCTACTATCCCACGTAGGAGAGGATAAGAAGTGTGTATGTGTTTATATATACACCCCTTCCCTTACTTATCACTAGTGGGTTAAGAGGGTCTTTTGTAGAGACTCTGCGAGGTGCTTAATTCAGCTCGCACGCCCGAGCCCGGCCTGACCCGGATCCGAGAACCGGGATTTGGGATTTGGAAATTGTCTGCGGCGGGCCGTGCCTATCTTTTTGGGCCTGAGACGAGTGAGTAAGTCTGTTTTGTTTTTGAAAACAGGCTGTTGATTTAGTCAGTCAAAGGTGATTGTTAGTGCCTGGTTTTCAGGAGCACTACCAGGTCCTCTGACTGCTGCTATTGTGGAGTCGGTTTTGGCTGCAGCAGTTGCTCTATTCTCCTATAAATACAACACCCTACTGCTCTCCAAAAACACAACACAATAACTATCTCCTCTCATATTCTCACTTCCTCTCTTCTGTTCTAAGATTTCTGGGTACTGCTTTAACTATCGTTTCAAGTCTCACAGTTCCGAGTGGGCGGAGCTGCGTGGAGGCTGTAGTGTTATCCTTGGGGAACTACATGTACTAGCTGATCGCCACCACGGTCGTACCGGAGAAATAATTTTCAAGGCAGTGGCTTTTTACCACGGCACTACTACTTACGTCGGTATATCTAACCTCTGCTTTTATTTGTTACGGCATTTCTCGTCCTACAATTTGAAAACTATTTTGTTGTTGTAACCATATCTGTTATTTCGAAAATTGTACCCGACATGTCAAAACTTGAGGCCTTAGACGGAAATAATTATAAGCGTTGGTCCCAGAAATTGTTGATGTTCTTTGAGCAATTGGAAATTGATTACGTGTTGTTTTCTGACCCGCCTACCCCTATAACTATTACTTCTGTTGAGAATACCCCTCCTGCTGCAGCAGTTATTAAGTCTAATGACGAAACTGTTAAAAAGTTTGAAAAAGACAACAAAACTGCTAGGTGTCACATTTTGAATAATATGACAAACACCCTGTTCGATTTATTTGCTGTCAATAAGTCGGCTAAGGTTATTTGGGAGGCTTTAGAAATCAAGTATGGGGCTGATGACGCGGGGAAAAAGAAATATGTTGTGGGAAAATGGTTGGGATTTCACATGGCTGACGGGAAATCTATTATGGAACAAGTTCATGTCTATGAGAACTTATGTGCTGATGTTGTCAATGAAGGCATGAAACTTGATGATATATTTGTAGTTAATGTTCTGCTAGAGAAATTCCCTCCCTCCTGGTCTGATTACCGAAACCAACTCAAACACAAAAAGAAAGACCTGTCCCTTAAGGAACTTATAGGACATGTGAGGACCGAGGAGGCTAATCGCCTCAAAGACCTTCCTGCTAGTCAATCTGTGACTGTTTCTGCTGTTGCTGTTGTTAAAGCTAATCTGGTTGAGTCTGGTGGTCCGTCTTATGCTGAGAAATATAAGGGTAAGGGTAAGGCCAAGGTTGGTCAGAGTAAGAACCAGGGTCCTGCAAAGAAGAATGGTCCAGGGAAGCATACCAAACCGGTTCCTAAGATTCAGAAAGCTAAGGGTCCTATTGTCTGCTATGTTTGTGGAAAAGTTGGCCACAAAGCCTACCAATGCTCCGAGAAGAAATCTGATGAAGCCAATGTTGCTGTAACTGATGACATCATTGCAGCTGTGGTTGTGGAAGTTAATCTGGTGGGTAATGCTGCTGAATGGGTCCTGGATACCGGAGCTTCGAGACACCTTTGTGCTAAAAGGGGGTTATTTGCTGAGTTCGAGGAAGTAGCTGATGGGGAATGCGTCTACATGGGTAATTCTTCATCTGCAAAGATTACAGGCAAAGGCAAGATCTTTCTCAAACTCACCTCGGGGAAAACACTTGCTCTCACTAATGTTTTATTTGTTCCCTCATTGCGTCGAAACCTCGTGTCTGGTGCCTTGTTAAACAAAGCTGGTATGAAACTTGTTTTTGAGGCTGACAAGGTTGTAATGTCGCGTAATGGGGAATTTGTGGGCAAGGGTTATCTTTATGGGGGTCTTTCTGTATTGAACACTGATTCAGCTTTTAATAATATTGCATCTACTTCTGCTTATATCGCTGAGTCTCTTGATGTGTGGCATGGTAGATTAGGTCATGTGAACGTGGATTACATTAAAAAAACTTAGAACTATGAGTTTAATTCCGAGTTTGACGAGTCAAGAATTCTCTAAATGTGCTAGCTGTGTTGAGGCTAAGTTTACAAAGAAACCTAGTAAACTTGTGACTACTAGGAACTTGAGTCTTCTTGAGTTAATTCACACCGACCTAGCTGACTTAAAAAATGTTGCAAGTAGAGGTGGCAAGAATTATTATGTTACATTTATAGACGACTGTTCTAGATACACTCGTGTCTATTTGCTTAAGACTAAAGATGAAGCTTAACAATCTTTTATAAATTTTAAGAATGAAGTTGAGAACCAACTTGACAGGAAAATTAAAAGGGTAAGATCTGATAGCGGAGGCGAGTATAAGTCTAATTATCTAACCGATTTCTGTGCTGCAAACGGGTTAATACATGAGACTAGTCCACCTTACTTACCCCAGTCTAATTGTGTAGCTGAATGCAAAAATATAACCTTAAAAGAGATGATGAATGCTATGCTTTTAAGTTCTGGCCTATCTGACGATATGTGGGGGGAAGCAATTCTTTCAGCTTGTCACATTCTTAACCGTGTACCTCATAAGAAAATTGACAAGACACGCTACGAGATTTGGAAGGGCTATCCTCCTAACCTGAGCTTCCTTAGGGTATGGGGGTGTTTGGCTAAAGTGGGCTTACCTGATTTTAGGAGACCTACCGTTGGACCTAAGACCTATGACTGTGTGTTTATAGGTTATGCTCAAAATAGCTCTGCTTATAGATTTATGTCTTTGAGTGATCGTTCTATATCTGAGGCTAGAGACGCTGAATTTTTTGAGCATGTTTTTCCTTTTCAGAAAACTGTTGTACCATCTCCTAGTTTATCTGTTGTATCTTCTGATGATATGTCTTCACATGCTAGTGCTAGCACTTCTATTGATGTTTCTGTTGAACCTAGAAGAAGTAAAAGACCTAGATGCCCAAAGAACTTTGGCGATGATTATGTTACAACTATGTTGTCTGAATTTGGATACTCTGTTTGTGCTAGTGATGAGTTTGTTTCAGCTTTTTTAATAGAGCATGATCCCAAAACTTATAATGAGGCAATGAAATCCATTGATGCTAATTTTTGGAAAGATGCTATTAAAAGTGAACTTGATTCTATTGTGGCTAATCAGACTTGAAAGTTGACTGATTTACCTAAACGTAGTAAACCCATTACGAGTAAATGGATCTTTAAAAAGAAAATGAGACCTGACGGTACAATAGAGAGGTTCAAAGCTAGACTTGTAGTTAGAGGCTTTACACAAAAGAAGGGCATTGATTATTTTGATACCTACTCTCCTGTGACCAAAATTTCGACTATTAGAACTCTTGTCGCCTTAGCTGCTATTCATAATCTTGTTATACATCAGATGGATGTTAAAACTGCTTTTCTGAATGGTGAACTAAGGGAGGAGATTTATATGTCTCAACCTGAAGGTTTTGTGATTAAAGGTCAAGAGAGTAAAGTGTGTAAACTGAACAAGTCACTTTATGGTCTGAAACAAGCACCTAAACAGTGGTATGAGAAATTTAACAACACTTTGATGAGTAATGGTTTTGTAGTTAACAATTCTGATTCATGTGTTTATTCCAAAAGAATAGAATCTGATTGTGTGATTATATGCCTATATGTTGATGACATGTTGATACTTGGTAGGAGACTAGTTGTTGATACGTCGAGGGGAATGGGTCTTAAGTCCTTAAGTCAAGTGAATGAGTGATACTTGACTAGGTCTAAAGTCTTCATTCCTATGGCGTTGTATGATTCATAACCTTTATGGTAGTGCTTTTGAGACGCACTTGATGAATTATACACCAGGTTGGACTGATGTCCTTAATGGCTCGTGGGAGAAGTGCTATTGAGAAGCACTTGAGCCACCTATGCAGGTGTGATGATCACAAGACTATGAGAAGTCTTGTGAACATGTCTGCCAACACTAAGTTAAACGCATCGCTCTAAAAGAGCGCGTTGCACTTTCGCGGAACGGTCTTAATTCGAAGGTATGATATGTGTTGTGGGGGGGTATCAACCGAAGCTCAGCTAGGAATTCAAATCGAAAGATATTCTCTCGCTGTAAGTAAGTTGTTTCCTCATCTCACTAAAGTGTCAATTCAAATCGAAAGATATTGATACCTAAGTATCCAATCCTTCCTCTACCCAGGAATTTCTTTTTCTATCTCGGGCGCCCCTAGTGGGGGATTGTTGGAAATTAGGGGCTTTTAAGCCTAGGGCATATTTTCTACTATCCCACATAGGAGAGGAAAGGAAGTGCGTATGTGTTTATATATACACTCCTTCCCTTACTTATCACTAGTGGGTTAAGAGGGTCTTTTGTAGAGACTCTGCGAGGTGTTTATGTATACACCCCGGCCCGACCCGGTTCTCGATCCGGGATCCGGGATTTGACAATCGCCTGCGGCGGGCTGTGCCTATCTTTTTGGGCCTGAGACGAGTGAGTAAGTCTGTTTTGTTTTTGAAAACAGACTGTTGATTTAGTCAGTCAAAGGTGACTGTTAGTGCCTGGTTTTCAGGAGCACTACCAGGTCCTCTGACTGCTGCTATTGTGGAGTCGGTTTTGGCTGCAGCAGTTGCTCTATTCTCCTATAAATACAACACCCTATTGCTCTCCAAAAACACAACACAATAACTATCTCCTCTCATATTCTCACTTCCTCTCTTCTGTTCTAAGATTTATGGGTACTGCTTTAACTATCGTTCCAAGTCTCACAGTTCAGAGTGGGCGAAGCTGTGTGGAGGCTGTAGTGTTATCCTTGGGGAACTACATGTACTAGCTGATCGCCACCACGGTCGTACCGGAGAAATAGTTTTCAAGGCAATGACTTTTTTAGCACGGCACTACTACTTACGTCGGTATATCTAATCTCTGTTTTTATTTGTTACGGCATTTCTCGTCCTACATATACTATTGTAACTTGTTAATAAAGTGTATCTTTTTGTAGTTATTTTTTTATTTAAAGTTTGGTTTACGGATCACAGGTTAAGACCTATAGGTTTTAGTATCAGGAAAAAGAACTGATTAAATCGGTTAAATATTGCTAAAAGTTGAGATGAAAGTGGGCATGCGGAATGTTGAGTTGACACGCCTTAACACTGTCCACGGCTCACTACTCACTATATCACTAGTGCTCGACACGACCCAACACAACACGACATGGCATGTCATGGGTCGTAGACCGAAGTTTGAAGGGAAAAAAAGTGCTTAGCCCAAGTATGAAACGACCCACCCGGATACAACATGTTTTGGCAGTTGGCACGCCAAAACACACTCAAAATACAAAAAAATAAGGCTAAAATAGAGGAATTGCTTAAGATTGCTCAAGCGCGACATGGGCTGACATTTCTATTTCACTTGCACGACACGAAGCACCGCAAATAGTGTCGTGCCATTTTCTCCTCCTCTTAACACGGTGTACCGTCTCGAAACACACCCACTTCCAGAAATCTATTTTTGTTATTTAAAAAACAATAAGTCTTGTTTATGACGAGGCGACATGTCGCAAGTTTGCGACGGGTCAAATTCCCCTCACAAAGAACAAGTGACAAGGCAAGTGGGGGGCTCCATTTGCACCTCACTTGCTTTTTGTGAGGTGGATTTAACCCGTCAGTCCGTCACAAATGAGAATTTGTGTTAAAAAAAAAAAACCGAAAATAATGAAATGATGAATGTCATAGTTTGCGCAATGAAGGGAGTTTCCAGTTTCCAACACAAAACTCCATAAAAAAAAGTCTGAAACATCCACGTGACAAAGTCTCTAAAGTCCTAAATCCTAAACCCATACTTCCCTCCAAAACCCCCTAAAGTCTAAATCCAGCTGCTTCTCACCCAAACTCCCATCCCCATTTCCTCCACTCACAAGTCACAACACCTGAACACCATGCATCTCCACATCCTCCTTCTTCTTCTTCTTCTTCTTCTCCTCATCCTCCTCCCCATCACTTCCCCTCAACCAACTCAAACCCCACCAGACGCATCATCCCTCCTAACCTTCAAATCAACCTCAGACACACTCCACACACTCCACTACTCCCACACTTCCTCCTTCAACTACTGTCACTGGCAAGGCATCAAATGCCAATCTAACCGCGTCGTCCGTCTTTACCTCCCTAACTCTACTCTCCTCGGTATTCTCTCTCCTCTCCTTCTCCCTCAACTCCGTGTCCTCGTCCTTCAAAACAACTCCCTTTTCGGCCCCCTCCCTTCTTTCTCCTCTCTTACCAATCTCCGCTCCCTTATCCTTTCCCACAACTCTTTCTCCGGTCCCTTCCCCGACTCGCTTGTTTTGCTTTATCGCCTTCGTGTACTCGACCTCACGTTTAATAATTTCTCTTCTACTCTCCCTCCTCAACTCTTCCGTCTTGATTGTTTTACCGCTTTGGTGAAGTTCAATGTGTCTGGGAATAATTTCTCTGGTCAAGTTGCATCTACTCGCTTTCCTCCGTCTTCTTTTGAATTAAACCCGTTGTTATACGTTAGGCATTCGCCTTTTTACGCGTCCACCACTACTTCCTTTCTGTCTCCGCCGGGGACAGAAAGGACGGGAAGGAAACATAATAATAACAGGAAAGTGTTGATTACTATCTTTATGTTGGCTGGAGTGGTCTTACTTTCGACAGTTCTATGTCTTTTTTTAACCACGAGGAATAGAATAAGAAACGCCACCACCATAGACAATGCTAACAACAACAACAACCCCAACCCCAGCTCGGCAGTCGTAGAGAAAACGTATTTCTCAACGACACGAGATGTGATAAGAGTAACATTAGACTCGGAAAACAACGAAATGAAAGAGAAAGGCGAGGAAATAGGAGGAGGGAAGAAGAGCGGGAATTTGGTGTATTGTAAGGGGGAAGGGAGATTGTATACATTAGAGCAGTTGATGAGGGCGTCAGCGGAAATGTTAGGGAGGGGAATGTTGGGGACTACGTATAAGGCTAAGTTGGATAATCAGTTAATTGTGACGGTTAAACGGTTGGATGCAATGCGGATGAGTGGGGTTAATGCTCAGATGTTTGAGAGACATATGGAGGTTGTTGGAGGGTTACGACACCCGAATTTGGTGGCGGTTAGAGCGTTTTTTCAGGCTAGGGAGGAGAGGTTGATTATCTTTGATTATCAGCCTAATGGTAGTGTTTATAGCCTCATTCATGGTATAATCTCCTCACTCTTTCTATTACAGTATTGATTTCAATATTAATCACTATGCGTTCCTCTTATTTGTTTTCCTGCTTTTGTATGGTAGTAATTACTTACATCTGTAAGTCTTGCGTAAGATGGACTATCCATCTTAAACCATAAAACCGACCAAATACTATGGCATGGACAAATAGGGACAAAATAATGGCATTTTCTAGGTAACTTGCTATGTGATTTAGTATGTTTGGATAGTGTCCGTCTTAAATGAGACGGATATGCTCTTTACTTTTGTTCCGGAGTAATTGTGTTGTGAATTACTTCAACTTCTTAGGGGTTTAGCTACCCTGCGGTTCTGGATTCAAGCCTTAATGGATTAGAATGATAGATTCATGTTAGTCGACCTCAAATCATGTTGGGATTTAGTTGTTGTTGTTGTTGACTAGTTATTGTAGTACTAAATACTAAGTACTCCGTATTAGTTTGGCTTTTAAAATGTACCCATAACTCTTAATGGGAGTAATAAGTTGAGGAATATATCTTGTGTCGGAGCATCTCATACAAGATTCACTTCAAAGTTCTAACTGGTCCGTGTGAGGCACAGTACAACTTATAAAATGGGTAGTCCTATTTATCTAGATGAATGTGGTAGATATGATCACAATACACAAATCGTTTTGAAGTGGTGTTTAGAACTTGAACGGAGGGTTGCTGGTTGAAACTTTGATACTAGTTGGAATTTACAGCTAGTTTTCTCAGACTTTGATGATCAATTTCACGGTTATTGTAGTTGTTGATAGGGACTAATGGAGATTGTACATGTACTTTGTAAGACTGCATTCCGCTAATAAACGATGTCATTTTCAAAACCCTGATAACTCGGTCATAATATTGTGTTGTAACTCACCATGCTTGTGATAATATTCTTATCACGCGAGGGATTGTGATCAGATACCCATCGGCAATGCTGTAGCCTGCTGATCTCCCTCCCTGAAAAAAAAAACCAGTTAGGCATGCCTGAAAAGGACCTTTTAATGCTATACTTCAATGAAAATGACATTCTAATGCTATACTCCAGGAAGTGTTGGAGTTGAAAAGGCAAGGGAGTACTTGCCTGGCACAAACTAGAGCAACCAACGCTTTACAGCTTCAGCTCTCTTTAGTTGGGGCCAAACTCAATCAGTCAGTTCGAGTTACCCAATACCGTTGTTGTTGCTTTGCCTAGAAGTAGGACTATAGACTCATGATTGAGTATTTTAACAGTCCCAGCCCCTGAGTTATACACTCAGCTCAAAATAGCCTTAGACTCGGCAATCTCAACTGTTCTTTTCAATCAGACACAGCACTTCCAAGAGGACGTAAACTAGTAATGACGCATCTTTGCTCTGTCACCCGGTCCCTTGTTTATATGATTTATACATGCACGATAAGGGCCATGGGTTTATTATAGATAGTCACAAGGATAATTTTTATGTTTATGAGTGAACGAGTTCATTAGTAAATCCAGTTAAATATGCACCAGGGTTAAACCTAAGATAAAACTCTTACAATTATTGGCGAGTCACTGTCTTTGTCTGAGTTGATTTTTTTTTTCCCTTTTCTTCAAAATACTTGTGGTTGAATATTAATTGCAAATTTGGACAGGGACAAGATCGACACGAGCAAAACCCCTTCATTGGACTTCCTGCTTAAAAATAGCAGAGGATGTGGCTCAAGGCCTTGCTTACATCCACCAAGCATCAAAGCTTATACACGGAAACCTCAAAGCGTCTAACGTTCTGTTGGGTGCAGACTTCGAAGCATGCATCACAGACTACTGTCTCGCCACCCTGGCAACATCTTCTGAACCTGAAGATCTCGATTCTGCTAGATACCGAGGCCCCGAGGCTCGTCAATCGGGCCGAAGAGCAACCCATAAAAGTGATGTCTACGCATTCGGCGTTCTCCTCCTGGAACTCCTTTCTGGCAAACCTCCTTCGCAGCACCCCTTCCTTGCACCACCAGATATGCCTGATTGGGTCAAGGCGGTGAGAGGGGTCGACGATAGCTTTGAGGAAAGTCAACTTGGGATGCTGGTGGAGGTATCCTGTTTATGCAGTTTGACATCTCCCGAACAGCGACCAACTATGTGGCAAGTACTCAAAATGATACAGAGAATAAAGGCCAGTGTGGGTCCAGATGATGCGATTGATACCTCCACCGGATATGTGTAGCTTCTTCGTGCGCATTGGGTTCTTCCCTGCTTCGCTATGCACATCTACGGTGAAAAAGCTTGTACGGAGTAGTTCAGTTTGTGGGGCTGGATGTTCGTGTCAATAGAAGTTAGGCCGTGACTTGGTGCCCGTAACATTGGCCACCCTTAAAACATAAAAGGGGTGATAAATACGGAGCCCTTATTAGTATATTCTACACTGGTTCGTGTAATCAATGTGGCTCCATTGAAAAGATAGAAGTGATGATCGGAGTACGAAATGTCATTTTTACGCGTTGATGATTAGAGGGAGCATATAATCTAAAAATGAATGAATAAGAGTGAATTTCAAGGCGTTTTACTGTTTTTCATGCGTTTGCACCTCTGAGTTGCTTGCTTATAAAAATGTTGTTGAAATCAATGTCTACCAAGTGCTCCACGCCTCTACAGAACCTTAATTAATTCCCGATGTAACGATAACAATCCTCCTCCAAATCTTGCCTATGTTGTGAGGAAATAATTTGGCTTTGAGAAGGGGAATGGAGGGCTCTCCCCCAAATCACTCCACCTCCATTTTGCTAACCAAACAACGGATTTTTCACCCCTTCCTTTCCCTCAAATTCCTCATATCAAAACACACCCTTAGGGCTATCAGTCTACCACCCATATTTCCAGCGGCCACTATCGACACCATCCAACTCACTAGCCCTCGTAAAATTATGGTCAATCCTACTGAACTGAATATACTGCCATAGATTCATAGGGCACTTATCACTGGAAACGGGTTTAAGGGGTTGCATTCTAATGTCTGACATTATATTAGTGGAAAAACATTTTAAACCCCTCTCCGACTTAAGGCTACCTGTCTACCTTCAATATTTTTAGTCGTTTGGGCTCACTGCAGATTCGATTTGCAGTTACTCCGACAAACCAAATATTTACTCCTTTTAGATATACTCAGGTCAAGGAAGTTGGGGTAACTGCACGTTCAATTTGTCGTTGGGGCGATAATTTGTACAAATCGTCCTCAGCAATCAGATGACATTGGACACCCTTAGACCTTGTTTGGATACCAAAAAAGGAGGGAGATGTAAGAGGGAAAGGGAAAGGGAAAGGGAGGGGGAGTTGGTGAGAGTTTTTCTTTTAAATTTTTTCCGAGTTAGAGGAAAAATATTTTGGCTTGATGGAGCGAAATTGAGGAATTCATTTTCTCTAATGATTCTTTTGGAGATGTCCCAGACAAGACAGAAAGTAGGTGCGGCACTTTTTTTTTGGAAAAATTGTTGAGAAGCAGACGATCTTGGCTTTCAGGTACATCCGGGCTAGTTTCAAGTTCGCTCTTCGCTCGCTCTTTCGAACCTAGATGGCGTGTGGTCGACGCGTTGGGAGTACCTATTGATGGAAGAAGGGCGAACTTGCCTGATTGAGGGGCGAAGCTCTTTTTTCGCCTACTCTTCCACAACTAAAGCAGATCGAGTGCAACCCTCCGAACTGGCGAGTTTAGAGCTAACGAAACGAGTTCTCCACCCTCATTTGCTACCTCCCCTTTTATCCCTTTTTAATACTTCATCCATTCCCATCATTTCTTTACATTTGTATAATATATGTGAGATATATTTTAATCAAACATAAAAAATTGATTGGAATAGAGGAATAACCCTGTATCCAAATAAGGCCTTGGGAAACCAAAGGGTTGGAGAAACTAGAAAGTCCGATCTTACTATTCGAGCACGACCTTACTAATGTCGAAAGCTTGGATAGTTGGATGATAAGTTTTTCTAAGGATTATTTGACAGAAATAATCCAAACTATTAGTGACCTTCCAATAGTAATCTGAACTTTAATTTAACTGAGAATACACCATACTATTGCTCTCCTTCGCTCACAATGCACTTAGGTTATTCTTGACCTGTAAAAACAGGTAAACCATCAGGTCATTCTTATCTTGTTGACCTCTAATACGGTACAATTAAAGTGTCCTCCCTCCTCCCTTAACACCCTTATCATCCATTAACCACCACCACAATCTCCACAGTGACATCGCCCTCACATTATCCATTTACACCCCCAGTACTCAGCCACCGCTCACCGTCACAGCACGGCAATCCCCCCACTTATGTTTCTCTTTATCTTTCTCTCCTTAACAACTTTGGCAACAATTGTAAACTAGTAATACCAATATGGCAATATGAACCCATTTACACAACTATAAGAGCAAACTAAAGAAACCCAATAAATTAATTAAACAACCAGCCACCCTTTATGAAGTTTAGCTACGGTTCAAGTCTTCAATCATTCTAAAGTGCGTTTCAACCACTTGATTCATATCAATTAAACAATCAGCCACCATTGATGTGAGTTTTTGTGTTTTGTTGCTCCTTTGTTGTTGTTTCATTTCAGTTTTTGCTTAAGTTGGCACTCATCTTTTTGGATCAAATAAAAACAATGGATTTGGTAAGTGTGAAGCTTATTAACACAAAGTACAAAATTATTGATGATTAAAGATTGTTTTGTTGTAGATTATGGGAAAAAAAATTCGAATGTTTGAGCATTTGAGCTCGTTTTTGTGCATAACTGAAGAAAGGTTAAGACTTTGGAGTTGAGATGAGGTTTAAAAGTACCGAAAACAGTGGGAACGTTGCTGAGGGGTGTTGTTATGATGGATGTGGATGGTTACGGTGGTGGTGGAGTTGCCGGTGGTTGGATGGTGGGTGTGGTGTTGGTAGCGGTTCGATGGGAGGGTGGTTATGGTGTTTGTGATATATGATATGGTAAGGAGTTAGAGGCTTAGAGCTAGGTGGGTTTGGGGTGATATGGTAAATGAATTAGGGAAGGTAACTTGCTAAGGAGGTAGCCAGTTATCGAGTTTAATAAAAGAAAAAAGAGGTTGTGGTATGGTGTATTCTGAGTTAAACGAAGATTTGGATTATTACGAGAAGACGAGTAATAGTTTGGATTAATTGTGTCAAATAACCCAACCCTTTTTCTAAAGCAAAAGAAGATATTTAAAGTGAAGAGTTGTTGTCTACATCAAAATTAATTATCTTGTTAAAGTAAACTTTGGGCCCAAAATTTTTGAACCTGATTGTGAGAACACTGTGAATTTACTATTAGACGGCTTTGATGAGGTACGGTAAAATCTTTATTTTTAATACGGAGTACAAAATTACCCTTTGAGAAAATTATAAAACTTATTGTTAAGTAGACCTGGTAAATGGGTTATTCGGGTCGGGTTTGAGTCGGGTCGGGTTCGGGTCGTGTTACTTCGGGTTTGCCATATTATCAGGTTAGTTCAGGTCGGGTCCTTTCGGGTTTGTTGGTCGGGTTAAGCGGGTCGGGCCATTTTCAGGTTAAGCGGGTTGGATTATTTCGGGTCAATGGTTATTTAAGGTCAGGTTAGTTTGGATCGGATTAATTTGACCCTGGTTAGTTTGGGTTAATTTGAGTCGGCTTAATTAATTAAAAAATTACTAAGGGTTAATTCCAAGACTATCACATGGAGATATGGAGTCATAGAGGCTTCTAAGAGATCCTAATAATACCACGTGTCGCAATATAATGCTACAAATAATCTTTTTAAGTTAATTGTATGGAAGTGTCTTAAGATATGTTCATTATTGCCTCAGGTCGAATTAATATAACAATATTAAATGTGACTTCAAATTAGGTAGTTCGGATTATTTCGGGTCATTTAAATCAGGTCATTTTTAGGTTGGTTGGTTGGTTTTGGGAGGTTTCGGATCGGGTCCGTTACGCGTCTGACAAAACTCGGGTCACGTTCGGGTTAACTCGGGTTTCGGGTTATATTCGGGTTCTACAATTCAGGTTAGTTTTGGGTCTCTGGTCACCCTTTTTGGGGCGAGTTATTCGAGTCGAGTTGCTTTTGTCTGGTTTATTTTTAACTGCCTATGTAAAACCTGCCATTTTTGGAATATTATTATTGGATAGTTGTTTTACATTTTGATTTAGAGGTAATTCACTTTATGGGAATTAGTTAAGTAACATTTTAATTTTAATTAGCTGAGTAATTTAGTCAAGGGAGTCATATTATATTATTTATTAATAAATAGGATTGGTTAGACGAATTATAATAATACTAATAATAATTTTTGGAAATACTAGGTGTAAACATAGAGTAATATGATATAATAATAGTAGAGTTGAATTGAGAAATTAGGAAAGTATGTTTTATGGTGCGTTTAACTGAAGAAAAAAAGTACTCGTTTTTACCGAGTATAGGACCAGATTTTGCCAGGTTAAGGAGTCCATTAGGAATTGAACTTGTTATGTCCTAGTATAAATACCCTTATGTCTCATAATTCCAAAACCCTAATGCAAAATTCAAGAGGTAGACAACCTTAATTCTTATTCTTTCGTAGGTTCATTTTAATCTTTTAAAAGTTTTATTTTTAGTCTTTATAAACATGTTATAAGTCTTAGTTCATCATATAGTCATATTTAGGGTCGAGTATAATCACCTATAGTTAGAATTATTATGATTTAATTTAGAGAATAGTGTTACTGCAATTTCAGAATCTGTCTTTTGTATTGTCGAATTTAGTTCTCATATCTTAAATTATATTTTTCGAAAATTCTACAAAGATAATCATATTTATTTCAAGACCAGTTTACGCCTGTAAAATTTCATAATTAAACTCCTTGTCGTTTGTTCATAGTAAATTACTTATGAACGTCTATCTGAAACTTCTTATTTGATAAAATTATTCATCAAGTTTAGAGTTGATACTTGATACTTTATAGTATATCTCTAATAAATATTTTGTGTGTTGAGTATATATAATAAGATGATTATATGTTTTACGCGTAATAAGATTCAAGTATATTTTGTTGGTTACGCCGATAAATAATGGTTGGGTAAGGTTCAATTAATTATGTTATACTTGTCTTACACTATACTATATGAGTTTATGATGATTGGTTTTATATGTGTAAGAAGTAAAATTCTGTTTGTAAAATGTGGATTTGCAAAGAGAAAATATAAGTGAAACAATCATCGAAATTTATTGTTCTTTAATATAAGAATGATGATGTATATTTGTTCTTCTAAATGATGTAAGAGTAAAGCTATATATTTAGTTAGAACAATGATGCTTATGAGTTTAAGAGAACATGTTTTGACTATTATGAGAAGTCTAACGTATATAATTGTCGTTAACTCAATGTAGCTTATGCAGTTAGTACATTCTGTCTGTGTACTCCGATCCTTACCAAAATTGTTTGTTTGGTGAAGTAACTAGATGCAATATTGAGAGTTGCACTTTGTTGGATATATAGACCAGAAAGATATTTAATTGAACAAAAAGTAATGATTAACGACAAAATGAGATCTACGGTGAGTACATTTTAAACTTTTGTGGCGATTTTCTAATAAGTCTATTGAGACTATTAACAATTTAATAAGAGAAAAAACAGTACAAAACAAATCTAAAAAAAACCTGAAAAAACATAAACACATATCCCTTCCATCACCCTTGTTCATTCCAATAGCTATCCTTGCTTAGGGCAATGCTTTATTTGAAAAATAAATGATGTAAACATTCTTCAACGACCGGGTTATCGATCAGGAAATTAAACTCGAAGGGTTGAATGAAGAGTTCTTACAAGATCCTTCACTTGTTTGTCATACCCCTTTGCCTTTTCAATCTGCACCCATTTAAACGGGGATTAAAAAAATCTCATTTCAACTCACATTACTTTAACAATATAACAATTTTTTTAGTTTATGTATACTTTTTCTGTCTCAGTCAATAGTTTACACTTATTTATTTTTCCACTCAAAATAAAGTAAGTATAAACAATTAACTAGGACAGAGGAGTATATACAAATCATTATATTAAGTTGCATTTCCTACGTTCCGATCAATAGTTTATAGACTATTTTTGTTTTTGGTATTTTAGGGTTTAAAATAATGATCAACTATTGAAGATGGTGATATCATACATGAATTTTGAAATTACCTTGGCAAGGATGGTAATGTCCAAAGTTGACGTTTCAAAAACCATGATGTTACTATGAAGAACAATCATACCATGAAGTTCCACCTCTTTATAAATTTTGCACAAAATATCCTTCCTTCTAACGCAACAAATTTTCAAGAGAAGTGTTTTGGGCGTCACTTTAACATCTATTTCCGGAAGTTCAATCCGTTGATTACCGTCTGCGCCGTCATCACGACCAGAAGAAGTAATTGAACTGTTAACATTTTCAACAGCATTATCATTGTCTTTGTTCATAACTAATTGCTTTCTCTTAACCACCATTATTGATCCCACTTCTTGCTTCGATATGGCTTCCTCTAATGTCTTTACTCTATCTTGCATTTCTTGTAGGTGCTTGATCGCCGACTCAAGAATCGAGGTTTTATCTATCTATATAAATATACGAAGTAATATTCAATACTCGATCAAGATTTATTTTAAATATCGAAAACATGTTCATCTCCGAATACTCATTAGGTCCATCATAATTATTTGTTTATCTTTTTTATTTATTGTAAATTTGTAATGGATTATACAAACAATAATTTTATGAAAGCTAAGTACGGAGTATCTTTTAATTTTCTTTTGTTAAACATGTAAAAACTATAAAATAGGGTTGCCTGGAAATTACAAATTGAAGTGTTGTTACTATTGATCAATAGTAACAAATTTGATTTTTTTTTATCTTGTTAATATTCAATTTTTATTTTTTTATCGTATATCCGATTTTTGTTTTAGTTATAGCTGTTATATGGAAAAATTTAAAATATATTTTAACAAAAAAAAGAGACTTAAATTACACAAAAGATTAATTATAAAGTAAAATAATCATATGATGAAAATGATATACAGAAAAATCAAAGTATACAAATTATTTAAACTAAAATGGAAATTAAACTATGTGGTATAAATTGAGGTATATTAATGAAACTAAAAGCAAAGAAAATAACCAAAGTATATAAATTAAACTGAAACAAAATTAAATTATAAATGAAACTAAAAAGAAAAATAATCAAATTACATCTACTATATACTAAAGCAGAAACATTTTGGTGTTTCTGATTGGCTGCAGATATTAAGGAAAAGCGGGGCCCACACCTAAAGCAAAAGATTAATTACTCTCTCCTCACTCTTAATACTTCTGATTTATTTACTCTCTCCCCTCAATCTTAACACCTCTAATTTAAATTATTTACATATTACAAATTACAAAATTGTTTACATATTTATAAATTCCATAATTTTATAATGTTATAAGCATATTTTCATATTATTTTCATATTCCATGATTTTAGGATGATTTTGTTTTCTTAAACTTATGAAATTACAATATTCTAGCAATATATATTCTAGCAATAACAAAGTCTAATATATATAAAACTTAATAAAAAATTAAAAATAAAAATTAAAAACTAACAATTTCGTGCAAAACAAAGTCCAAATAATACAATTAATAATTAATAATTAAAATTACAATACTATTGCAACTAAATAAAAAATCTCTCAGACGGAAATATAACCGCTCATCATCAAGATTCGAAGAAGACTCGGTAACGATAACTAAATGTCACCATACCACATGTAGTGTTAGCGACAATATAGTTAGATGCCAAGAGTCGAAACTACGCAAATCCATACTATCGTAGAACCAAAAAAAATCTCAAAATGGTATTACAAACCATTCATCATCGATATCTACTATATTTATAAAAGAGGAAACAATCTACTATATATATATAAAAGAGGAAATAATTGGAGAGCTCCTATTGGTTCCTCAATTTATGGAAGAAAAATTGACAATTCAATGAAAAAAAACGTGGGTTCCTCTTTTTAGGGTCTTTTTATTTTCCATTCCTCATTTCACAATTGGTACACCTTTTCACATGTTAAAATGTACATACATTCATATTCATATATTAAAAATTAAAATGCACATACAATAAATGAAAAGAAATCGATACACGATATACATATGTTAAATAAATTTTAAAAAAAATTATAAATTAAATAATTACAAAAAATCAATAAAAACTTATATTCCAACCAGTAGGAATCGACCTAAAATGTCATTCTATAGAAAAAAATCTTGCAAAATAAAATATCAAAATTATAACCATAATCATAATCACAAACTTAATGATAAAAATTAGTAAAATATAGAGTCCAAAACAAAAGATCACGGGAAACATAAAAGACCGACATGAAATATTTGAGATATAGAGAAAGATATATGTGTGTAGCAATTACTAACAAGACAACTGGGGTTAAAGTGTTGAACTCATGAAAGTTTTAATTGGGGCTGTAAAATGAAATGGATTTGCAAAGTTGCATGACACATTACACAGTTGCATGACACACATTAAACGAGTCATATATAAATGAATTTATTGAAAAATGAGAGTTTTTATATGTTATATAAATGGGCTGATTGTATATAGTCGGTCCAATGCATGTATAGGTAATTTAAATGGGTCATGTATCTAAGTGTCAATATAATTGGGTTAATTGTTTTATTATTGTATAATTACTCTATTAAAATTATATCCATTTTCATCTTAATTATGTTTGTTGTCGTAAATTGTATTTAACATGTAAATTAATTTCATTATCACACTTTATCACATACTTTATATGTTAGTGAATACGGAGTAGTAACTTAAATCATACGTATATCGAATACGTCATAGAATATTTAATCACGATTCTTTATATGCTTTTGTATCGATAAGAGCGCGTGTTATTAAGACCTGTGCATTGTTTGCACGGGTTTAAAACTAGTTAAAGACTAAATTAAAATTAAATGATCATAACTTCCTAGTGAATTCACAAGTACGTAGAAACTTTTGAAAAAAAAAAATATTGAGGTGCACTAGACTAATGTCTCTTTGCTATTTGTATTTTACCTCATTTATCTAGGGAGTGTATTTAAAAAGGTAATGAAATACTCTCTTTGTCTATTAAGTAGTTGTCAATTTGACATTTTTATTACGGAGATTTTGAAACAAAAACAACTATTAATTGGAACAAAATAAGTGATATTTAACATCTTTGGTTAAAACTAATTTATTAGCTCCATTTTTTTTATGATAAATGGAGTCTAAAGGAAGTATATATACATATACTCCCTCCTATTCAGACCATTGTTCCCCCTTTTCATTTGACACACATTTTAAGGTTTTGAATTAAATAAGCAAAAGTAATGTAGTGGGGGTAAGGTGATTGGAGAGAGGGAATGTATTGTGGGGTATTATTGTGGAGTGAAGTGATTAAAATAATTATTATTGTGGGATAAGGTGATTAAAATAAGATAAAGTATGAGTATTGTGGGGGTATTGTAGTGGGGTAATGTGATTAAAATAAGTATAAACGTTTACCAAAAAAGGAAGAGGGAAGGTATTGTGAATAAACGAAAATGAAAAGGGGGAACATTGCTCAGAATAGGGGAGAATACATAAGTAACAAGTGCCCTTAGGACAAACAACATGCCTTTTAAATTCATGAAAATATTAAACCCCACCCCCACCACTAACCCAATATATTCTGAACATTTAATAAAAATACTCCTATTAAAAAAAATAAAAGGACAAACAACACGTTAAGCCGAAGGGAGTATATGACTATATGTCATACTGTCTCGTTTAACTTTTATTTAAGTTAGATTAATAGGACTCGTAGAACATAAGGTAATTTGTTACAAAAACCGAATAGAAATTTGTACTCCCCTTCCCGTTCAATTATTATCAATTTCCGTTTTTAGGGGTACGAGTCCCTATTTCTATTTTTGCTTAGTTTCTTTACTCAAGTGGACATGTTAGAGAGAACTCATTAATTTATCATTATTTTTCTCTCTTTTAGTCATTTTTTTGATTTTGTGCCAAAATGAATATATAACAAATGATCGGGACGAAGGGAGTACCTTTTTAAGACCAGGAACCATGGCAGAAAGAGCGATTAAATGCTGGGAAATAACCTCCCTCCGTTTCCTTTCAGCTAAAATATGACCATGAACCTGCTCCGGCTCTCTTCTCCTCTTTCTCCCTCTTGTTTTAACTACATGTTCATCACTAGAAATACTTGAATTCTTAGTACCAATATTATTATTATTATTAATATTTGGGTGTTGATCATATGTCATAATTGGTTCATTTGAACTTGGAGAATAATCATAGTCCTTATGAGAATCATTAGGGAGTCGAGGAAGTAGTTGATCACATTGACTTAATAAGTTAGTAGAATTTTCGTTGGTGCAATTAAATAGTGAAGATATGGTTATTGTTTCTTCATTAAAATCAGCGAAAGAAAAGTCATTTTCAAGGGCAGCTGATATGTCTTCATCAGTAATTGTGTCCATCACCTCCTCGTTTTGTTTTGAGTAATTTCCTTCGTCATGGAAGTTACTGTTGCTTACATCTAAGCCTTCTTTCCATGCCATTTCCTAATAAAAACAAAATTAAAGAGAGTATAATAATAAGTAGGGATGACAATGAATTCAGGATCCTACCCAGATCCACATATCGGATTCTAATGGATAGGATATGGATCTCATTTTTATGGATTCAACGGATTTGGAGCGGATATGAATCCATAAAAATTTACGTGGATATGGTTATGGATCTTATTGTTAAGATCCAGACCCTACCCACTGACCCCTATATTTTATTCCTTATTTTATTTTTAATTATATAAGGATAAATAAAGTATATAATGATCATGTTTTCAAATTTATCTCATTTTACTTATTTTATAGGTCGTTTTGAATTTACAACATAATTCAAATATTTGTTACTTTATCATGTTAAATATTGATATAATTTATACTTATAACCTTATTAAACATTCTAATACATTATACGTAATTTTAATATAAAAAATTACATTTAAAAGATGAATAATTTAACAAAATATTTTGAAAAATATCGGACCCATTTGGGACCCAGATTTTACCCAGATCCACTTGATCTGAAAATTTTGGACCCTGCGGATCTGAATCCATCATATATAATATATATGAATCTGGATCTGGATCCTATAGAACCCTACCCATTGACATCCCTAATATTAATAAGTTTTAACCAATTTTCAAGAAAGGAGTTAGAACAAAAAATCTATGAAATGGGTATATGAGTATGTAAATGACACCTATAAAGAAGACGGATACGGAGAATTATCTCACATTATTATAAAACGATCTTATTTTATAATTTGGGTGAAAGAAAAATAGACGAGGTTTCAATGCGAATTATAAGAGCAATAAGTATACTACTTTGTAACTATTTGATTTACCGAGATAGTAATGACTATTGGACAATCTTATACTCACTAAATTTAGAAAGGGAGAAATTAAATGGTAAGAATGAGTAATTTGTAGCGTAAATACATACTACATTACATTTAGAAAGGGGTAAATTTTAAAGAAAATGAAACAATAAAATTAAAAGAAAGGGAATATTAATTTGGGTTATTTAATGCGAAATAAGAATAAATCTATTCTATACCTATTTTTCTCATATTAATCCATACCAACAATTAAGTAAGAAAAATTTAACATATGACCTCATTTATCTTTCTCCGAGCTTTGCCTATTTTTGACCTATTACTACCAGTAAGCAATTAGGTTACCTCCTTATTTGTATTCTTCTTCCTAAATCTAACTTGCCTTTTTCATTTTCATCATTCCCTTCTTCATTTTCTTCTTCTTCTTCCTCATTCATTATACTCAAGGAGTTCAAGTGTCACTATCTCATCAAGTATATTGTCTAATTACTTTTGTTTAGCGTCATACATATAATCCCAAATTTTACCAAAAACCCAGAAAAATGACAGTAATTCTGGATTTGGGTTACAATCTTAGGGAAAGAGTTACAATTTTTCTGCATTTTACATTAAACGTATCTACAAGCATTCCCTAATTTGGTAACTAATTTTAATATTAATCAACACAAAAACCAATCAAACAATCATCGAACACTATAATCCCAAACTTTACCAAAAACCCCAAACAAACAATTACTCCCTCCGTCCCGGTCATTTGTTTACCTTTGCTTTTGACACAATTATTAAAAAAATGGTAGGGGACCATTTGTGGTGGTCCTTGGTGGATGACAAGTGGACAATAGTCCCATTGGCACATCAAATTACTCATAGAAAGGACCATTTGTGGTGGTCCTTGGTGGATGACAAGTGGACAATAGTCCCATTGGCACATCAAATTACTCATAGAAAACATTCTCAATATAGAAAGGTAAACAAATGAATGAGACACCCTAAAATGAAAATGGTAAACAAATGACCGGGATGAAGGGAGTAATAAATTGTCACCAACCACCACCACTCCATCACCATCAACACAATAAAGCACCATATCCGCCTCTACAACGACACTACCACATTGATGAAATGTTGAGTTTTAGAGAGGTTACATAATGTACAAATGACCAAAATTGATTAATAACGTCAAGATTTTGAGGGGTATAAAGTGAGATTTGAAGGTTTTTTTTTATGAGATTTGTTGTTTTAATTTGATTTGAATGTGATTTGTTTTTAATTTGAAGGAGACTTGATTTTGACGATTGTTAGGTACAATGGAGATTTCATTTTGAGGAGTACATCCAACCGAGTAAAGGAGGGGCGTTGGCGGTGGCGACGACGAAGTAGTTAGGGATATAGATAATGTGACAGGTGGTTTTTGGTATTTAATGGTGAATGATGAAAAGGCTGAGGTGAGGGAGATGACTTTTATTAGGGTTTATTGATATAATTAGGTTTTTTTTTTCTTAGATGAGGCCGTAAGTTAGATTTTTATTGGTTAAACGTTAGTATGGATTAATATAAGAAGGAGAGTTATAGGTTGAATTATTCCCATTAAATAACTCTATTATTTGTTGTGGTTAATGATGTCACATTGCAACTCGACAATCAGAGGCGGACCCAGAAATTTATCTATGGTGTAGCAAAATTTTAATGTTATTAAAATAAATCGCTAACTAATAACATGTTATTTGATGGACAACGAACACATAACTTGCTACGTTTAGAGTAACTAAGTCGATTAAAGCTCGAGCTCAAGCTTACCTCAAATCTCGACATCAACTATTGAATTGTGAAGCTCACATTGATATGATAATTCTCACTTTCTCCAATTAATATTTTTCAATACTAATTTATATATAATAATGTTTAATTTATACTAAATCGTGTTATTAACTATAAAGATAGATAGGAATATTTTCTTTGTTAAAATCATTCGGTTACCTTTGATAAAAAAATACTCCCTCCGTCCCGGTCATTTGCTTACCATTTCCATTTTATGGTCTCTCATTCATTTGTTTATCTTTTTATATTTAGATGGTTTTCTATGAGTAGTTTGATATCTCTATAGGACTATTGTCCACTTGTCATCATTAACGTAACACTACAAATGGTCTCTTACTATTTCCTTAATAATTGTGTCAAAAACAAAGGTAAACATATGACCGAGACGAAGGGAGTATCATTTACAGGGGCGGATCTAGGGTGGGGCCAGGTGGGGCACGTGCCCCCCTTTATCTCTATAAAGTTTCTAATATAGATCTAAACTTGGTATATATTAAATGTAAATCTAAGTGTGCTAGTGGTTAGCATCTGCCAATAGTTTCCAGGAGAACTGGGTTCGACTCCCACAAGTTACTTTTTTTTTTTACAATAGAGTAAACTCATGTCATTTATTTACTCTAATTTCCCAATTTGTAGTAAAACTTTAGTTTGAATGAGATTTGAACCCAAGAGCTCTAACTAATACAGAGTATATACAACCTACTCAACCATTAGACTACTTGGATTTATTGATAAAATGAACTATTAGTATGTTATATATCTTAGATTAAGATATTATTCCTTAGTAACTACAATTTACGTATACTTGAAAGTTAAAAGTATTTTATGAAAGTAAAACCAATAAATACCATTTATTAAGGGAAAAAATTGTGTAAATCCAACTATTTTTTTTTTTGCTTCTTACATAAAAAAATAGTTTTTGTTTAAGATGGAAAAAATATACGGAAAAAAAAATTTGTGCCCCCCTTGTACCAAATTTCTGCGTCCGCCCCTGATCATTTATAAGGAATATGAAAGATAAACAAATGATTCAAATAAAAGGAGTAATAATTAAGCCGAATGAACATTTCTTTTTATAGTTAATTATGATACTACACTATTTGCAGTGACAAAGTACATTCTAAGTTTTTTCTATCGACAATCCTTCATTTCTATTTTGTTTATGTTTTTAACATTATTTTTATATACTCGCGTATTTATATGAATTAAACAAGAAACCAAATACGGAGTATATAATAGTGTTCTATATCAACCCATACGAGTATATTGTTTACTCACCTAAAAAATAGCAAAGCATGAGTAGTATATTCAATTAAATGAGAGATCATAATAAATGAGCAATGAACAATAAAAAATTAAATGCATTAACATTGAAAATCACGACTTGGGGAGTTGGCCATGGACATTGTGAATTCGTGAGCATTAAATGAGGAAGTTAATTAATTACTTAGTCCTAAATAATTAATTATGGTGTAGCAAATTTAATTATTCTCACATTAATTTTTTTCTTTTGTGTAGCAAATGCTACACTATAGTTAGCAGTGGGTCCGCCCCTGTCGACAATTCTCCATCAACTTGACAATTTACAAAAAATTCACTCTCCCACATTTATGAAAGGTTTTGGCTTAATGACTAAACATTCATGGGTCGTTTAGTTCACTAGAGGAATTGAAATTACAAGGAACAATTCCAATGATTTTGTAAATGACATGAAATGGAAAAAGTGTTTGGTTGGAATGTGGGAAATTAGTGAATTCTACGTGAATTCTCACTTACTGAGGGGGACTTGGGTAAACTACTTCCCCCATTATGGCGAAATTGGAGTTCAATTCATGTGAAACGGGGTAAATAAACAACCCACCAAATTTGCAAATCTCATGAATTGCAATTCATGCGTTTTTAACTTAGGTAGTCAAACAACTCCTCAGTCTCTAGATAAGAGAGTTTTACAATTTACCCTTAATGAGTTACATTATTAAGTCCCACTACATCACGCCCACTTAGTTTTTTGGTGGTTTCCCGGTTGTTTTTGCTTGTTTTCAATAGTTTCTATATTTTGTCTTTTACTCCCAAGTGGATTTGTCTTCAAAAATAAGAAACTCTCCAAAGTTTTCCAGTTTTAACACTTTTTCTATTTTGATATCATCTCTTATTTACTTTACGATTTTGATTTAATTATCTATTTAAGATTTGCTTCTAAGTTTTTTGGTGATAAAAACTTTCTTCTCCGTAAGATAAGTAGGTTTTAAAAGATATGCTATTAAAAATTATTAATAAAACAATATCATTAATTTTGTGTGAGGGAAATGCTTTTTTATTAAAATTCACCTTTCATATCATTACTTAAATCTCTTTATTATTATTTTTTAGTTTTTTTTTTATCTTTTTCTCAAATAAAAATACAATTTTGAGAAATTTTAAAAAAATAAAATAATGAATTGTCAATTTACAATCTATAAATAATACTCCCTCCGTCCCGGTCATTTACTGTCCTTTCATTTTGGCACAAAGACCAAAGAAAGAGTGGGGGATCATTTGTGATTCCGCTTAGTGGATGACAAATGAACAATAATCTCATTGGGTAGTCAAATTACTCATAAAAATCCTTCCAAATATAGAAAGAACAACAATTGACTGAGACACCCAAAAAAAAATATAGGACAACAATTGACCGAGACGGAGAGAGTAGTTCATATATACGTTTTTTTTTGTACTATTCATAAGAGTGGAGAATTTTCAGTATAATAACTTCGAATTAGAGCTGATCAACTTCGGGCCGGCCCGTTTGGCCCTACCCGTTTGGCCCGCTACTTAAGCGGGCTTGGACAAGAAGAAATTAAAAAAATTATTTGACGGACGGGCCAAGCTCGGCCCGCTATATTTCGTGGGGCGGATATGGACATGATTAAGAAGCTCATGGACAAGCCCGCCAAGCCCGCTAAACATATATAAAATTAAAAAATTATGTTTCATGTAAACAAAAAGCTAATAAAGTAAAAATATACAACAAGAGTAAATGAAATAAAACTTGTATTAGTGATAAAGTAAGTAGTTATAATTTTTTTTATATCGTTACTTTTTTTGGAGACTTGTAACTTCAAAATAATCATGTTTAATTAGAGAATTTGTATATGTTAAGTTGAGTTTGCGATGTTTTAGTTAATTCGGAATATATGTTAAGTCAAGTTTAGCCTTAGTTTTATTAAAAAATTAGTTTTATATATTTTACATTTAAGCCCGCAATCCCACGGACAAGCCCGCTAGCTTAAACTAGCCGGACATGGACAACCCTAGTAAGCCCGCTTAAGCGGACTTGGACAAGGAATATTAGGCCCGCTGGACATTTTTTCAAAGATAAGCCCGACCCATGTCCGTCCAAGCCCGCAAACGATCACCTCTACTTCGAATATATAACCTAAAAAAACAGTCACGTCAAATATGGTTTAAATTGTCTTTTAAGTACATTATTAATATGCATCATACATGAAAGTCTACTTCTTTGTCTAAGCAAGATTTACTGAACTCTCGAACCTTGTTATCACTAATTAATAGTAAGATTAATTCTTGATTTGAGTGTAGATAGCTTACATAGGAACAATAATATGTTGGGTGTATATGATAAATTTTTTTCCGTTCAAAAATGCTGCCCTCTCTACTAAAAGAAGTCCCTTTTAAACCACACATACAATTATACAAACGTACAATATATCGAAAATATATTTTCTGGCCAATTAGCTCTCTACTACATCATCTCTCATAGAGAGTTACGCTTTCACTATATAAGAGAACTCGAAAAGCGAAAATTAGCTTAAGTGGTAATAGCCTTTTTACTCCACAAATCACGAGAGTGGGATTCGATTTTTATCTGCGATATATATAGTGCGTTTCTTTAAACCCAAAAAATTGTTTACGCTGCTTAAAAAAATATCTTCTACATATTACTTCTTGAATTAAAGTAGTCTTTTGGTGAATTGTACAAAGTAAAATTTAAATTAGGAAAAGGGTGAGTGAAAGGAAATTAAAAGTGAAAGTTTTTGAATATGGGATATGCAAGATAAGTGCAAGTTCTCATTTGTGACGAGCGTAAGTTACAGCGATATAAATGTGATCATTTCATAATAGAAAGTAACCACTAGAATATGCACATTCTAATTTCGTTCTTATATAACTAATTAACTACCATCATAACTATCATAAATTCGGAGCCTCAAATCTTCTTTATTTAAGGGGTAAAGTTGGTAATAATTCACCACTTTTTCTTAGATTGTTGTAATAGAGAAGTGAAAACAGTAAAAATGGAATGAATGAGATGAAGAGAGTAAAAAAGATAACATTTTAATAGAAAACGACCGCATGTTATTCTTTGTAACTTACGAGTTACGACCGTCCGCAAGAATGACTTGAGATTTACAAACTACTTGTACAAATTAAGTCCATTTGGCATTCACAAACTTCTTAAGACGGGTATCATCAGTCTTACGTGTAAGACGGATTAAATAAATATTAAATTACCTTATTTAATTTGTTGCTTAGGAAATATAAAAGATTTTGTTTTTATTACCAACATGTGATAGAATTCGTCCGTTTTAAACATAAAATGGATAGTATATATCATCTTAAACCAGACTTATTGTTTGTCATTTACTACCTCAACCATGTGATAAAAGACATCCATATTTTTCCACTGAACAGCTTTTCATCAGTAGTCAGAGCTTTATTAAATGAAGGAGAGTGATACGGTAACACCCGATGTCACACAACTCAGCGACACCCTCTCACATATTTGAAAATGAGATGGCGCCAGTGCACCACATGGTGATACCAATTTTGAGTACCACCAAGGGTACTTTTGTAATTTTTTAAAATTTTAATAACATTTTATTATTTTTTATAAGATTAGTCAAATAATTTAGTTAAGGGGAAAAAATGGAATACTACATAATTATACATGTTAGTGGTCAGATCTTTAAGTTAAGCTCGCTTCGCGGCAACCGCCATATCATCTCCAATGTATCATCGTCGTAACTCATAAGCAATAAACACTTTTTTCCCATAGTAGATGACCAAAACCATGATAACATACAATTGGCTTTTTAACTAAAATGGGATAATGAAACATCTAACAAAAGCAAGTCACGATTCAAAATGAATTATTTTAAGTTAATAAAGTTGAAAGGTAACAGTTGTCGGGAAATAGATTTAAATAAATAATATTTATGGGTGCACCTGATCCAAACCCGATCTGTTGCCATCCCTATTCATGGCTGATGAATTATTTGCTTGTTAAAGCTAATTATACCTAATCCTTCTCTAATCGATATTTCAACCCTATCATTGATCTTTCAGTAAGTTTATTAAGAGACAGTCTCTCAGGAGACAAGGTGGTACTGAAATTGTGTACCGCCTGGTGGCGCCCTAATTAACATTTTCCCACATACTTTTAGGTTGGTTCGCCATTTTAGTGATCCTAAACAAATAAATTTGAAATGGTGTCACCAGATTTAGTGATACTGGGTGTCGGCCTGTCGCTGTCACATTTTCCTTAAATGAAAGTTTGAGGTTCGAGAGTACGTGCTTTATTAAGACCTTTGGATCAGACTAAAAGTGGGACATAACTCCATAAGAATAGCAACTCCATGCAGAGTTCTGTAATAGAAACTTCTTAATTGAATACTCCCAAAGAATTAAGACCGAGATATTAAGCAGCAGACCAGCAATAGTAGTGTAGTACCATCCCATGCATAGTTGCATACGTTAATTGTATTTTCTTACTTTCCCTAATTTGTGGTCCGTATGCATCATGAAGGTAAAAAAAAAAAATCAAGAAACATGTAAGCATTAAGGAGTATTATTTTATTTTAAAAAACCACTCGTTTTTAATTAGTACTGTGTAGCAGTTATTTATTCTTTATTTAGAATCTCTTGAGAAAAGATAAACAATTAACTTGGAAAACTGAAAATATTATGGAGTATACAATGAGGTGAAAAAAAAATTACCATTTCTGATAACCAAGCTTCCATGATCAGTATATAGTCCCTGTAAATGACGTCGTGGCACAAAAAGGAAGATTTCAATCAATTATAAGCCAAAAAAAAGAAAACTATTACTCGTAAACTTTATTCCACCGTTATTGTTAACATTATTCATCTTCATGAAAACGCACAGTATATAAGGAGAGGTTTATTTGAGTTAGATTGTTTGTGACACTTTCGTGTCTCATCTTATCACCCAGTGTTTCAATCTTCAAACACCTCGATCTTTTACAATAATTAAATATTTGTTCTTAAGGTTTAATGCTTATGTGTCAAATGGAGAGATAGTGAAACACAAGATAAAACACGAAAATGGAACATAAAATCGGGTTAAGTGATATATGAGACTACCTTTTTTCTACCACCATTTCAATCAATTTTTTTAAAACTTTATGAAATGTATCTATGATTATGATATAGTATACCTTGAGAACCCAAAGGTGGAGGAGCCTTGAGAGCTTGACTATTGTAGTTGCTTGTGTGTTTGATGAAGCGATGCTTGGAGTTTATATGCAAACACAGCAGTCTCTAACTCTTCTATATATAGTCACACATAGGACCGGAGTATAGGAGTATAGTATATAGAAACTTAAGTAAGTCTTGCTTAAGACGAATACTACAACATGAGACTAATAAATACAAAAATATTGGCCTTTTTTAGGCAATTTGTCACGTAATTTCATATGTATTTCACCTATATTAAGTTTAAGGTGGATACTATTTGTCTTAAATCAGATTTTGCGAAGAAACCTAGAAAGTGTAATGTTGTAAGTTGTAACGTAGTATCATTCCCATTTGGCCATGCCTAGGGGTGTTAACGAGCCAAGTCGAGCCTGGACTTGGTCTTGCTCGGCTTGTGCTTAAGAACCAAAATTCGAGCTCGAGCCGATTTTGAGTTTACCCGAGCTTAAGAAAAATGTGTTCGTTATCAAGTTTGCGCCAAACTCGAGCTCAAATCGAGCTTATATATATTGTTCATTTTTTTTTCTTTCGATATTTTTAATAACAAGACTCAAAGCTTATTAGTAAAAATATTTGGCCAATAAGTGAGTCATTTAATATATGTAATACAAATATATAATCATGATAAAATATTATACGGAGTATCAAATATGAGCAATATCTTATCTAATCACACGAGTTCGAGCTACTTGCGAGCTTGTCGAGCAGTGCCAGCGTTTGCATGCTCGGCTTGACTCGTTAAGCTCTTGAGCCAATCCCGGACCCGAGTCAAGCTCACACGAACCGAGTTTTTACCAAGCCAATCTTAAGTTATTCGTGAGCTGTTTCGTCTTATTATCGCCCGTCATGTCCATGTGCTTAGGAAATTGGAATAACCCTCCACTAGAGACAGTCAACGCTTTTTTTTTATCATAGTTTTGTACGTGTTGTTCGTTAACACATGCCACCACCAACTAATTTAGATTCTATACTCCTACACAATTAAACTATGAATATTTGTTTCAAGCAATAAAATACTCCGTATTAAAGTTACTGGCACATGTCGAAATTGTTCATGGACCCCTCACAAAACACGAAGGGGGGAGATAATGAATTATCTTCCCACTTGTCCCATAACGGATTAAACCCGTCTGAAATAATAAAACTGATAATTCATCTTAAATAAGATCAACTGTTATTTATTTACGAGTAATATTAACTAGAAAACGATTGAAAGGGTCAAAAGCACTGATTAGTAAAACCATTTCTGAAGTTTCTAATATTAAAAGGAAATAATTAAAAGGAATAATCTACATTATAAAGGAATAATCTACATTATAGTTGGTTTTCTCATATCACCACAATCTTTAAAGAAACCCACAATAAACCCAACTATTAATTTTTCCTAATAAAAAATTAATAACCATTGTGTACAATTGTTTTACATAGTTTACTTTCACAATACCTTATTTAATTTATTTACCAAAATACTTTTTTTACGGTGCTTTTTATTTACTTATCCCTAACTAAAAAAATGATCTAATATAATTTTTTTAAAAACCTATTCATATGTCATTTCAATTAATTAGATATAGTTTTTTAATTATTAAGAATAATTTGAAGGTATAAATGAAATTAGATTCGTTAACCGCAAATTACTAATCACTTAATATTTTTATTATTTATTTTTATTTAAATTCTAGTTTTCAGGTTGTTTAGCCGTTCATAAATTATACAATCTGTTGTAGCACAACTATTAGTGTAGTATATAAGCGTTATAACAAGTTTTTCGAATTTTATTATAAAGATTATGAGTTTTAATGTAAAGTTTAGGAGCTCATCTATTTAATACTATAAAAACTGAATTTTAACAAACTCAGGAGTCAGGAAAAATACACATAAGTTTGATTAGATATAGGTTGGTTGTACAATGCTATTATAGCCCTTGAGGTATAATCCTATTTGTGGTTGTTTAGACCTTTGGTGTGTATTCGGTGACGACGGATAACGTCAATCTAGACGACATGGGTCGGGAGGATCGATGACACCGTTTGTGAATATGCTGGTCATAGCGGTAGGCGCACAAATGTGAGGGAGTTTTACCCCAGTGGCAAGGGGAAATGGATAGCGTGGTGATGGCAGAGGGAGGGAGATAGTCCACGAAGGTCGTAGGTGGTGGGTGAGGCGGAAGACGCGCTAGTCAACGGTGATCCAACTGGAAGGTGTTGCATTGGTCGCAAAGGGAGGGGAGGGTGGTGATGGCGGTAGGTTAAAGTTGGTGGTCAGGGTGATACAGATGCACATCGTGGAGCAAACTCTGAGAGAGACTGAGGTTTAAACTATTGACATTATGTGTAAATATTTAATAATTAATCATATTATTTTGAACATAAATATGGAAAATCGATGAGGGTCGTCGGGCCCCTCCTGGCATAACTAAGGTGACAACTGACGAGGAGTCATGTTGTAAGGTTTTGGGTTTCATTTTTCTAACCGATAATGAATTACATTTTTCTACCATAACGGGAAACAAGAGGAGTATTATGACCCGAAGTGTACAAGTAAAATGTGCACTGCAAAAAAACAACCACCTTGTTTTATTGTTTGGGAAAATGATCTATAATACATACAACATATGAAAACACTTACTACTATTGAATAACAAATGATTTTTAATATAGAAACTGCCTTTCAAAGTATTAAGTTTTTTTTTTAAAGAGAATCGGGATTAACTTAAAGTAAAAGTAGAACTTAAAAGCCTAAAACGAAACAAGACGAGGCATATGAAAACATTTACTACTATTTAATAACAAATGAGTTTTAACATCTTGTTGAACTAATAAGGGGGTGATTGGTTGGAGCACTTGGAATGCATTGGAATGGATTTCATCCATTTAAATGTTTGGTTGACATTTTGGAATGAAGTTTGAATCCAAGGGGTTCAAAATCCATTCTAACCACTTGGAATCTCATATCATAGTCGATCTCACCCTGTAATTTTAACTTCATTCTCACACATCCAACCCTTATAACTACAGAGAACAAAAAAATTAAATTGTACATGCTATTCAACTATTCGCCATTGATATCTCCCCTGAACTCCATTGTCAGGTATGTCTTAGGCTTCAAGTTCTTTACTTTTTTAAAAAAAAAAAAAATTAAAGCTTGTGAACGTAATGCACTACTAGTTTATTTTAAAGCTTTTTTTCTTTTTATTAGGAATTTGTTCTTTATAAAAATATGATTATTAGTCCTAATTTGTTCTTTACGCAATTTTATACGTAAATACACATAAGTTATTCTTTGTTTGAATTTGTATTATTGTAACAATTTTTATGGGTAATGTAACACCCCTTTCTTACCCGGCCAAGGTAATTTGGAGATGTTTCCATTTCGGTTTCCCGAGGCGGTGAATCGAAGGTACAATCAAGAAACATTATTACAAATGATAGTTTAGCGAATTACAAAACGTAAACAAATGAATAATAATTACAAGTCAACTAATACGACCGTCTAACAACGACAATCTCATGCCAACTCGACTCCAAGTCCAATGCTCGCCCCTTCTCCCGCGTAACATTAAACGTAGCATGTACTTAACCTTCTCCCCATATAATCGGAATATCATATGGATCGACACAGGACACCCCAGAAATAGGTGACAATTAAATACAAGGACACACAACACGCCAGTTTTAATGATACCACAACACGGTCACCACACCGGTACCGGGACACACCCAGTCGTTCCCACAACATACCACACTTGTGCCAGGACACACACAAACGCATCCAAATCACAATCAAGTACTTGGGATGCACCAGTGGTACCGGGACCGGGAGTTACCTGAATCCCTTGCCATACGTCGCCCCTCCACCGCACGAGTCCCTCCAAACTAGAGCCATTAATGTGCACATCCCTCTTGGAGTGGGAAGCTCCAAGAGGCGACCTAAGAGGAAGACGATCTTCCAACCGCCTTCCATCTCCTCAACAACAAGTTAACCAACCACAACCGTTACAATATATATATATATATATATATATATATATATATATATATATATATATATATATATATATATATATATATACAATATACATAACCAGCACAACGACACAAGATACCGTCATAACTCCAATATGCATGACCAACACAATCAATACAAGATATCATACGATATGCCAATCACCGACTCACCCAATGCAATCAATGACAAATGACTCATTTAACGAGTAGACACAATATTGAAACTGAGTATGATAAACCTACCTTTTAGCAATCCCGCTGAATAATCAAGCCAACAGATACCAATAAGTTTCCCCATAAAGTCGGCACATGATTAAGATAATTAAATACGAATAATTACTAACTAATTGTAACACCCCCACTTCCCAAGGAGCCTTCAGCAAGACTTTCCTTAGTAAATAAGGGCGCTACCATCTCGGTTGCCTGAGGAAGTGAACATCAAATAGACAATAACGAAGCATACTATATATAAATAATACTTTCGTCTTTATTACAATTCTATTCAAACCATAACTAAATACAACAGAATGGTCTCGTGGAATCTAGACTCAGCAGACGTAAGCGAGGTCACTAACTCGTCGTACCCCGGGTATCCCCAAAGCATCATGAACATAACATGTAGAACAGTCTACTCCTCATCCCCCAATGGATCATCACAATTTTAACAATAAGGGGGTCAGTACAATATATATCGTTCAACCACAAAAAACGTCATGATCAAGTAACAGTAAGCAAAGGCCCACCGCAGCGGTAACCCCAGGAGCATCAGGCTACCACCCTGACCTGCAAATCACCTATTGATGCCAGGCCGCAGCATTGGACATCGAAATTCTCTCTGGCCAAAGTTAGAGTCCAGGAACATTAATGTCCACATCTTCATCGCAACGAGAGAGCTACGAGAGGTAACCTCAGGGTGTGGTCCGTCTCCCGTCGGACCACCAAATAGTAACCAAGTAACAAAACTCCAAAACTCCAACTCCGAACAGCATCATCATCAATAAAAATAATCACCATCATGAACAAGTAATAACAATCACTGCAGCACATGTTATCACAATGAACAACATATACACTACCGAGTAGGGAAACCCTACTTTTAGCATTCCTGCACACAGTCATCATCCGATGCAACACACACACGTACACGCACGTATAAGGTCTCCAATCCGAACCTACAACAACAATACGATTCCCATCACAATTATGGTCACTAGAAGTGTCAAAGACAACTACAAGAGAGGTTCTTACTTGGTCATGCTAGTTGTCTCCTTATAACAAGATGGTTTCGCTCGCTGTTATGCTCCTACATCGATTCCCTTGGTGGTAGACTCATTGAGTGGTAAGGTTTGGGAGATTAAGTTTAGGTTTATAGAGATAAAGAAAGGTTTTGTTAAAAAAATGATTAAAGTCGCAACCTCCCAATATGTATTTAACGCGGTCCGATTCCGTCACACTCGACCGAGTAAGAGGACACTCGGTCGAGTAAGATGCACTTGGTCGAGTGATCTTCACTCGGTCGAGTGTCATCAGCACTCAAACGAGTACGATCTACTAGGTCAAGTACTCTCCCGTGAAGAGTACATAGTTTTCAAATGCTATCCTATGGATAGTCCTAGAAGGTCAGTTCCATAAGGTCAAAGGTTGGTCAAAGGTCTCTAAAATGCCGGGTATTAGAGTCTTCCCCCGGCCCCTTAAAAGAAACTTCGTCCTCGAAGTTCGCTCAATCCTACAACGACAACTCATTACACAAGTCACTGCAAGTTACAACTATTCACCACTCACAACCTTCCGTCCGTCTCATATCATCACATGTCACATACATATCATCAGTCAACATATAACACTACCGTACCATTCATACCGTCATAACCATTGCCAATAGGGTTTCTTTATCATAGACATCACACCCAGTCACATACACATAGTCATCCTTACAATCATCACATAGTTTATCAACACATAGCTTTGAGCATTCATAATATGCATTTCCATTTAGAGCATTCCCGATGTTATCTACCCCTCTTAAAAAGAACTTTGTCCCCGAAGATAAATCCCCCACCCGAGAATTATGACACTTATACGTCACATAAACAGTCAACGTAATGTAGTAAACAATGATAACATAATCGCAGCACACACAAGAGGTCAAAATCTTTACTTTTAAGAACGTAATACTTAAACAATCCTATAGTAATAGACCCCCATGACCCAAATCTCCCGACCACCAAACTAACGTAACACATATGAGTGTCACACAAGGCCTTTCACCTAACAGACAGAAACAATCAATCATAATGCACCCATGACTCCGCCAAATCCCTTGATTTACGTTAACGTAAAACGATGTGTAGTACATAATCACTTAGGACCCAATATCGATCATTCATGTACCAGTCAATAATGCATAAATCAACCATACAACCTAAAGGCCAATCTTATGAAATGAAATTATATCCTTCCATATGATATAACACATAATATAAGGGATTGGTTACATAGTGGCACATGAATGTATTTCTTGTAACGTTGCACATAAATCAACTATAACATGTTATACAACCTCAAAAACAATGCAAGTAGTAGTTTGCCACCTTTTGCATAAACATGTCGTCCCACAAGTTACCGTCCAATATTGGGAGTTAATAGTTATAATCGATGAGGTTTTCGCGTAGTTAGCTATTTAGTATATGCTAAATTGCACACCTAATCAAAGATAACCAACAAGCCTAAACTAATGCAGTAAAGGGAGTCGGGATTGTATCCACGGGGAGACTAAAGAAATTCTATTCGTTAATTAATAGTCTGTCTAAGTAACCAACGGGGGTTTTGATTGTTTGTTTTCTAAACTAAAAATAGTGAAGGAAAGAGATATAAAGAAAGAAAGTGGATTAAAATATAATAAGAGAAATAGCTAGGATATCGGGTTACTATGGTCACTGACGGTCAATGATAGGATTAAAAGGTCAACACAAAAACGGTCGGAAGGGTAATATATAGTTCCTTTTGGTCTACTATTCACCCTAGAATTACTACTGTCTTTTGCTCTAATTAGTATATTCTATTGTTCGTTGCAAGTTCTACCCTTTCCATATCTTACGATCTAGGTCGAGGTTTAACAAACTAATAGATTGGTCACACGCATTTAACCAATTTACTAACAATTGATGCAACGATTAACAATAAAAACCAATAATTATGACTTAGTTAATAATCTACCGATATATAATCTCGTAACCGTAGTTCCCCTAAATCCTAGCAAAGAAGAATTAGCTACTCATGTTGGATCTAATGAAATTAAGTACAACAATAAGAGTTGAATTAAACATGGCAAAAGATAACAATAAATAGACAAAGAAATTAATGAACGAGAGTGAATAACAAAGAACGAGAATAAGAGAAAGGAATTGATAAAAAAGAAGATTCAATACCCAAAAAGAAGAAGAAGAAAGATCGATTCCAAGTATTAGATCTAAAGTTGCTAAATGAAACGTAGAATGTTTAACAGTGTAAAAGATAACCTAATTATACTGTCTTATCAGGCTTAAATACTAAATTCATAAGCTAGAGTAATTAAGTAACTAATGGGTCAGAGCCACGAAATAACCGTCTGATTACTAGAATTAGTCGATCGACCAAATGGTCTAGTCGATCGACTAAAAAGGATGTCGTGATGATTTTAGTCGATCGACTAATGAGCTCTGTCGATCGACTACATTCTTCAAGTGGTCGATCGACAACTTCAACTATTCGATCGACTAAAAGTCTGGCGAATTTCCTGCAATGTGTACCGAACTTCAAGAGGCCGCCATTTCTTCGTTATTTGGTCAAATCATGCATTTTTGGTGGCGTTGGAAAGCTAAGTGGATAATATTTCATCTACAATTGAAATAAATGGATTATCAATTGTAGATCTTGAGATATGGCTCTTCAAAGTTGACACTAGTGACATAAGGCTCTTGAAATTCTTTCAAACTTACTTTGTTGATAGGATTTGGCTTGCATTTACTCATTTTTTTGTAATTACCTATAAAACTACAACACAACCCAAAGTAGCATATAGAGGAATAATAATAGCTAAAAGCTACGTAATAAGCATAGAAATGCGTGTCAAATAAGAGAATAAACGCATATGAAAGACACGCATCATGCGCAATGTAAAATTATGAATCCTTAGCACCATAGACATCAACCAAGTAAAAACCGAAATTCACAGGATCCTGAACTCAAACTCGGTCGAGTGAGGTACACTCGCTCGAGTACAGATTACTCGGCCGATTGGACTGCACTCAGTCGAGTGCACGATATCCCAACAATACAACAACTACTGATCTGGTCTCACTCGATCGATTACCTGGTGTAGTCAATCGAGTTAGGCATACTCGGTCGAGTACGACTTGCCACTCGGTCGAGTGCAACTGGCTTACCGACAAACTTAAAACACATACACTCCCTATCAAATATACAAACAAGACGATACAACCACCAAATGGAATACCAACTAACCAAGTCAAATCCATGTCTTACTGTAGCAATCACAACTAACAACTACAAAACATAGTCATCAAAACAAGTCTTGGCCTTATAGACTATTGCAACGTTAAACAAATAGTTTCAAATACCAACAAGCTCACATAATAACACTAAGAAGCATGCATAACCATGAGCTCTAGCCAAGCTTCACTGATCTCGATCCTTATCCATGCCCTCATTAGCTGCTTCAGACGTTCCCTCACCATCGCCATGACCCAATGTATCCACGCCCCCATAACCACCATACTCAACAGGGTTTGGAGTACCATACTAGGCACCCCACAGTCCGGTGAGACACCCGTCCCAATGACCGATAGAGGTTCCCCAGTCTGCCCAGTTAACTCCATAACAATCAAACACCCCCTGGTCATTACCAACTCCACTCCACCACGCTGGCTAGGCTAGGTTAGTTCCCACATTCCGCAAGTGAGCTAACTCCTGCACGTTTCTCAACACTAAGGCGTTCGACATACGCTCAGTCAACTCACTTACCTGCATACGAGGGTTATGCACCGTAGGATAGTGCGGGTACTGGTAATAAGACTGGTGATGCACCTGCTCCTGAGGGATATGCGACTGCTCTACCACCTCCTCTCTCACATCTCGGGCCTCTTGAGTAGGTAAGGACGCCCTCCTAGAGTCCTAGGACGGGTAGTCACCAGAGGCTCTAACATCGCTACTAAGAGATGGTATGGGATGATGTAGGTTTGATAGGGTACCGCTGGCAGGTTGGGGTCAAGCCTCTCTAAGTAATCGGTAACGGGAAGATCATCCACGGCAGGTAAAGTTAACCATAATCTTCCCCTAACCCTCCAAGCAAACACCCCCCCATCTAACTCTCTCATCCACTTAAGGCGCAGGCGATAGTCCATATCAATCAGGGGAACACCCTCAAACAAGGCAGAAAACTCCTCACTCGGGTGAAGTCAGTCAGTCTCTCAGCCAGGCGAGTCATTATCGCATCGCAGCTAAGGTTACGGTGGCTAAGTCTCGGGGTGGTCATTTTTTACCAAGCTAGCATAAACAATCCAGGAGCACTATAGTGGACACGGTCCTCTCTCCTAGGATTAGGGTAGGCGACCAATAACAAAGCCTCGTTGGAATTGAGCTTGATCACATCGTTCCTTCCATACAACAGACATGTCAACATCAAAGGCGGGTGTTGCACATCGTTGATTAACAAGGAGCCGGCATTGGATAAGGGTCGCCCGATGAAACAGGGAAAGTAAGTGGTAGCCCCCAACTCTGATCCTATGGTCTCCACGTTGTTCTCATCAGGCTTGTCTAAAGCCCAGGTGCTCAACTACTTGGTCTAGGGTCAAATTGAATTCGGTGTTCATTAGTCGGAAGCTCGCCGTCTTGCCGTCCACATCATACTCATAGGATCTCAAGAACTCCAAGGTCAAGAACCCATAGGGCTTCTTCCGAAGTCGATACAAACCTACTATACCTAAAGTCTCAAAGATGTGACTAATATTCCCCTTAATTCCCATAGTTCTGAAGACGTTCCGGTCTACACACCTAGTTGGCTTCAAAGGGTAAGTCAACAAGAAACAGAAAGCATTATGTTGAGCAAAGTCACGGAATTGCACACTCGGATAAACAGGTACTTGGGGAGCAACCGCTGGTTGACTTGGTTCTCTCCTCTCTATTGCTGTTACTGAATGGGTTCTCTTGTTGGGTGTTGCTTCGGCTCTAGGCATCTGCAAATTTAGATTTCCCAAGGTTTTCCCGATCTCATTATAAATAAGAATGTTTGAAATTCATATTTTTAACTCAGTAAGCTCAGTTTAAGACGGTACTTTATCATCCAAAACTTGAAAATAAAAACTCCAAAGATGAATTAGTTATGAAAATTAAAATTGTCAGTACATAAAATTAGTTTTGACATGAAATTTCAGATTCAAACTCTAGTCTATAAAGTGAAAAAATTTACGGTTTTGGGAAACTCTACGTGATATAGTGTCATTTCACCCCACATTTCCACCCCTTTTCATCTCGTTTTGTTTGCCTTTAACGCTCCTTAGGAGCGTTTCTACATGTTTTACCTTCTTCCTAGCATATTTCTCGCTTTTATCGTGCTTTTGTAGGTAAACCGTCAATTGGGGCGATTTCTACCTACTTTTGATCAACAAAGAAGAAGCTGAATCATTCGGAGGACCCACGACACACCTTGGGGGCCCCACATACCCTTGGGGGCCCTACTCGATGCGCCAAAGCCCTCCCGAGTCAAGGCAAGCGGAACCGAGAAGGAAACAACAAAGTCAAGCGAAGGAAGAAGGAGGACGAGCATCTCACGGTCGTGAAATGCATCTCACGGTCGTGAGATGCTTTGCCAAAAAGAAAGAAAATCGTGGGATTGATCTCACGACCGTGAAACCCCATTTCACGGTCGTGAAACCTATGTCACGGTCGTGAAATGAACTTCACGGTCGTGACTTATCAGTGAAACGTGACCTTGCTCTGCCAACTCCTTCACGACCGTGAAATGGAGTTTCACGGTCGTGAGACGTCTTTCACGACCGTGAAACCCATTTCACGGTCGTGACTTTGTCAGTCCATGAAGCTTCTCGAGGCCCATCTTTCCTTCATTTTGTAAACCTATATATAGACCCTCTTATGTAATTAAAGGGCACGAAACCCTAGATCTGAAACTTTCATATAATTAGTATTTAATCTTGTATTAATCTTTCCTAATTAAGCAAATTAGTCGGTTAATTAGTGATTTCGACTTGGTTTAGTGTATGAACTTGGGTTATCTCCAAAGATTTGTGACGAAATCTTGGTATTTATATCAAAGTTCTAATCTTTCTCCAAGTTGGTATAATTTCTCTACTTACTCTTGCTTTTAATTAAGTTTTTGTCTCAATTATTGTTATCTACTTATTGTTAATTAGGAAATGTTTAATGTTATTGTTGTTTTCCTTATGCAGTTTTTAGTGAATGTTAATTTCCCTTTGAATATGAGTGAGTAGTGTTCTATCTAGGATTAGTGGGGGATAATGGGTTTTAATGAGGGTTAATCTTTGTTAGTCGGGTTTAAATTGTTGATTAATTGTCTTTCTTCCAACTTTTGCATACTATATGTTTGATGAAATGCTTGTTTGACAATCTTGCATGATTCATGTTTATTGTACATTTCCGTAAGATCGATAGCCTCGGAATATGTTAGGATTTGCATATAGTTGGTGTATCGACCGTGTGTACGCGAGAGCTAGCTTGGTTCGGTATATGGGAGGGATTGTAAGTTCGAGAGTCTCAATCCACCGCGCCCAAGTTTGACTACCCATCAACTATGAACCCGACTCACTAGAACCCGAATTACCCATTTGAACCCATCAATCCTAGACCTTCCTTTTATTGATTCTTACTTGATTATCTTTCTCGTCTTAGACTTCTTTTGTCGTTTTTAATTGTTTTTAATTGTTGTTACCTTAGTTTAGTCAACAAACCCAAAACCCATAATTACTTGTGACTTGCAAGAGACTTTAGTAGACTTTAGATCATTTCTAAGCAACAACCGTCCCTGAGATCGACATCCCTACTTCACAACTATTTTCACTACACCAAAATGGCGCCGTTGCCGGGGACGGTGTATGTTTAATTTGATTGTTTTTAGTTTGCTTTAGTTTTTGCCTCTTGTCTTGAGAAACCTAGTTTCTCAAGGCATTCTCACCGTTTACATTTAGTTTTCTTGTATGCCCAGGCGAGCTCCCCCAAAGAATCAACCTCCAATCGATCCCGAGATCGAAAGGACCTTTAGGAGACTTCGCAAAGTCTTCAAAACCGCAAGTAGAGGCTCTTCTTCAAACCCGATTATCACAACGGAGGAGCTTTTACCTTCAATTGAAGAAAGGGAAATTCGGGAAAGTAACGAGATAGATATTGAGCATCCAAGTGTAGAGAATTGGGAGGATATTGTGCCGATTGCGGAATTTGTGAATCCTTTTGGAATCCCACCAACCATCCCACAAGACATCCAACCACCCACTCTTCTAACAATGCCTAAATTCTCATCTCACTCCATTCCCACGGAGGATACTCTTCCAAACACCACCCCCGTACCACAAAATCTCACCGGAAATTTCATTGCTAAAACCGCTTTTATCCAATTGGTAGAGAGAAACCAATTTGGAGGTATGCCAAGTGAAGACCCTCATCTACACATGGAGACTTTTTGTGATTATTGTGATGCCGTTTCTCAAACGGGAGTGACTCAAGACCAAATCCGATGGGTCTTGTTTCCTTTCTCTCTTATTGGAGCGGCAAAACGATGGTTGAAGAGTCTTGACAAGGTCGCTCTAGGTATTGACTCATGGAAGAAGCTAGCTCTAGCTTTTTATCAAAAGTTCTATCCACCGGAAAAGACAAATATGTTGAGAGCTAAGATAACCGGGTTCAAGCAAAGGGATGAAGAGTCACTCTATGAAGCTTGGGACCGATTCAAGGAGATTATTCGTTCTTGCCCTCACCATGGTTTGAGTGAGTGGTTCTTGGTGCAACAATTTTGGAATGGACTTTATGAAGATGCTAGAGGAATTTTGAACATGGGATCAAATGGAAGGTTCACGGAAGTAGATGATGCTCAAACTTGGGCAAGAATAGAGGAGATGGCGGCCCATAACTCACAGTTTAGTAGGCCAAGACAAACTCCTAGGGGAAGACATGAAGTGAGTTCCGTTACCCAAATGGGAGCCGATTTTGGAGCTCAACTAAGCTCTTATATGGAAGCAATGAACCTCAAAATGGACCAACAAACGGCTCTATTCCAACAAGCTCAAAGTTCATTAACTCAACCTCCTATGCAACAAGTGAATGCTATGGTGATGGCACCAAGCTTACCTCAAGGGGTTTGTGAATGTTGTGGAACATTTGGTCATGATCCCCAAGAATGTAGAGGATCCGTGGAACAAGTAAATGCCTTTCAATCTTATAGGCAAGGAACCCCTTACTCCAACTTCTACAATGAGAACACAAAGAACCACCCAAATCTCTCATACAAAAGCCAAAATGTTCAAAACCCTCAACCACAACCATATGTTGCCCCACCCATGAGAAACAATCAACAAAATTTCCAAAGACAACAATACAATCAAAACCAACCTTCCTACAATCAACAACAATACAACCAAAATCAATACAACCCACCACCACAAAATCAACCTCCCATGCAACCACAAGTTGGGGATCCAAACTTGGACATTCACAAAGCGATTCTCCAATTGCAAAAAGATAACCAAGCCAAAGATATTATCATCAATAACATCCTTGCCCACAATAAAATGCTTGAAACTCAAGTGACTCAAATAGCCTCGGGGAGTTCCTCTAGGGGAAAGGGTCAATTACCTCCTCAAGGTAACCCACCTAGAAATGAAACCGCCAATGCCATACATTTGAGGTGTGGAAAGAGTTATGAGGGGCCAAGAATGCCAATTGAAGATGATAATGGAGAGGGAGACAAAGTGAAAGATGATGGGCCAATTGAAATTGAGGTTGTTGAATTGGATGATAAGGAGGAAGAGTGCTCTTCAAGTGAGCAAGTTGTTGTTGAAAAGAATGATGATGTGATAACAACAAACAAGAAGGTTGAGGAGCCTATTGTGATAAGGCTACCTTTTCCTTCTAGACAAGCCAAGACAAAACTTGATAAGCAACTAGGCAAGTTCATGGAAATTGTAAAGAACTTGGAGGTCTCTATTCCTTTCACCGACCTCATCACTCAAATCCCCGCCTATGCAAAATTTATGAAGGACATTCTTACAAGGAAGAAGTCATTGAGTGGAGTTGAAACCGTGGCATTCACCGGTGAATGTAGTGCATTTCTACAAAACCCAACCCCTCCAAAATTGAAGGATCCGGGTAGTTTCTCCATCCCATGCACCATAGGCAACATTACCATTGACAAGGCCTTGTGTGATTTGGGAGCTAGTGTGAGTGTGATGCCATACTCCATATGTGAAAAACTTGGCATGGGAGAGCTTAAATGCACAAACATTACACTTCAAATGGCGGACCGATCAACAAAGCAACCTTTGGGTGTGTTGGAGGATGTCCCGGTTCGAATTGGGAAATTTTTCATCCCGGTGGACTTCATTGTTCTTGATATGGCGGAGGATTCTCAAATCCCCATAATCCTCGGGAGGCCCTTCTTGCACACCGCCGGAGCGGTAATTGATGTGAAACAAGGGAGGCTTACTCTTGAAGTGGGGGATGAGAAAATCACTTTCAATTTGCAAAATGCCATGAAAGCTCCCAATCTTGGAGAAGCATGCTATTTCATTGACATTATTGATGCCTTCGTTGAAGAAGTTACACCTAGCTTCTATATGAGGGACCCTTTGGAGGCTATATTGACTTTAGAGCCAAGGGATATCATGGAGGAGCTACATGGGTTTGAGTTCGACTTGCTTGAAGCAACTTTGGAGGGAGAAGAGCTTGATGAAGAACAACTCTTAAGACTTGAGTCTATCATCCAAACTTCTTGTGCGGTAGACATTGCGGTAGAGGTACAAGCTCCTTCTCTTAAACCCCTTCCTTCTAACTTAATATATGCTTATCTTGATGAGTCGAAGTGCAAACCGGTAATTGTAAATGCTAGCCTTGATGATGATCAATTGAATGCATTGTTGTGTGTGTTGAGAAAACATGAGAAAGCTATAGGCTATAGCTTGGATGATTTGAAGGGGGTTAGCCCCGAATTGTGTATGCATAGAATTCATATGCAAGATGACCATGAGCCAAGAAGGCAACCCCAAAGAAGATTAAACCCCACCTTGCAAGAGGTTGTCAAAGGTGAAGGCATGAAGCTACTAGATGCCGGGATCATCTACCCAATCTCTTACTCCGATTGGGTTAGCCCCGTGCAAGTGGTGCCAAAGAAAGGTGGCACCACGGTAGTGAAGAATGATAAGGATGAACTAGTGCCCACTAGGTTAGTGACGGGATGGAGAATGTGCATAGATTATAGGAGGTTGAATGCCTCAACGAGAAAGGATCATTTCCCCCTTCCCTTCATTGACCAACTCTTAGAAAGACTTGCCTCAAACAAGTATTTTTGCTATTTAGATGGATATTCGGGATTCTTCCAAATCCCAATTGACCCGATTGACCAATCTAAGACCACATTCACATGCCCTTATGGCACTTTCGCCTATAGGAGAATGCCTTTCGGTCTTTGCAATGCCCCGGCTACATTTCAACAATGCATGATGAGCATTTTTTCCGATTACATTGAATCTATCATGGAAGTTTTTATGGATGATTTTAGTGTATATGGGAAAGATTTTGATTTGTGCTTGCATAATTTGTCCTTGGTGTTGCAAAAATGTGAAGAAGTTAGTCTTGTTTTGAATTGGGAGAAGTGCAACTTCATGGTTAATGAAGGGGTGGTTCTCGGTCATCTTATTTCGGAAAAGGGTATCCAAGTTGATAGAGCAAAGGTGGAAGTGATTGAGCAATTACCCCCACCTTCAAATCTCAAAGGGGTGAGAAGCTTCCTTGGTCAT